>JAYMTA010002248.1:0-17036 GCA_036897625.1 Pelargonium cotyledonis | reverse complement strand
TTATTTGATATACACGTTTGGTTATTCATCTATTAATTTAACTTTTTAAGTTTGGTCAAGTTGACATGTTATCAAGTCTGATTTTGTTTGAGCCTATCATCCCATCTTCGTTGCTTCCCTTTTTGGCCCACGTGCAAGATTCATTATGTTATCTGCCCTACATGCAGGGTCGACCCTGAGCATGAGCGACGGCCTAGGGCCCGTGCTACAAGGGATCCATTTTAAAAAAATAAAATAAAATTAGTACTAGTATTTATATTTATAAAAAAAAAAAATAGACATGAAACTTTTTAGTTGCATCGCGACGAATAAGATGGAGAAATAGACTTGAAGAAGACAAGAAAGTGATACGCTTGATGGAATGTGGTTTCTATTGATTTTTAGGGGCTCGTAATTTGTTCATCGCCCCAGGCCCAACAAATGTTAGAAACAACATTGCATGTATGTGAGAAAAAATGTTAATTTTATCATATATTGAAAGAATACAAAGTTAGTCCCAAACTCAAATCATATGAGTTGAGATATAAAAGATAATCACACACTTTCGTGAATTTATAAATCCTCTTTTGGAGGAAGAACAATTCGAGTAAAAACTAAAATGAAAAAAAAAATTAGTTCTTACTAGTCATTAGCGGGTGGGTTTGACCCGGCCCTCTTTGGCCTCGAAGGTCCAGAAAATGCAAAACACAGGCCCGTTGTGTAGGATTCAGATGGAAAGAGGAGCCGAGCCCGGTAGGCCTCTCTGAACCTACTCCGCTCGTGCGCAGTGGATCACTCCCTCTTCCTCCGCATTTCTCAGGCGACACTTCGCGATCTCCGATCAGGTAACGTTCACTGTCCCGATTATCCACTCCATATCTCTATCATATTTCGTCGGATCCGTTTACCAGGGCACAGATCATGCCTGGTTGAAACTGATCCTATTTTCAAAATTTGTCTTGGAAATGGCCTGGATTGTTCAGCTGGACGATTTTTAGGTTTAATTTATCAGGAATATTCAATTCTAGCTCATATATATGCAATTTCCACGTTACAAGTATGTGATTGGAGGCTAGATTATAGTAAGTAGTTGTAGTGTTTGGTGCAGACTTCACATCTGTTTTTTAAAAGTTCAATTTTCTAAATTTGATATGTAATCATTTAGAAGGCACCTGAATAAGTATGCATTATGATGTATGATAATTGTTAAGTTTATGGGATGCTGTATTCATAAGTGTTGTGATAACTGTGGTACTGTAAAGGTTTTTCATTTTTGGTAAGTTGAATTGGAAATTACACATGAGAAAATGTATTTGGTAGCTTTGCCGTGGGCAAGCAAGTTAATTAAGAGCAGAGAATGATAGATGAACTTATAGGGTGAGAGTATATGAGTATATATGACATGTTAATGTTAGAAGTATGCTGAAAGATTGTAGTAGTGTTGTAAACTGCTTTGCAGTTGAAGATAGAACTAATGTCTATGCTTTACACCATATATTGGATCATATATGTCTCTGAATGTTATTTTAAGAGAATGAGTTCAGCTTACATATAGTTTTCCTTTTTAAAGAGTTTTATAACCTCTGCCGAACAACGTAATGCAAGCATGTACAGTTTTAATGAGTCAATGACTGGTTTTTAGAAAAGCAGAAGTACAAGATCTGGAGGTTACTGACGTCCAGCTCTTGATTGATTTATTTTTTTCCAAAGGGACTTATCTATCTTCCATCCCTTTAAACTAGTTATATGAGTCATCTTATCGATTATATAAATTACTTCCTCCATCCCTAAATGAGTGTTTTGGTTTCTATTTTGAGTAAAATTAAGTAGAAGTCAGTTAATGTTGTACATTTCCTCTTGTAACCTCATAAACATGTGTTGCAACAAACTTAAGGTATATTAACTAACTTATTATAGGGTTACTATTTGTAATTCATGCATACCTGACTTCCTAAAAGAGAAACACGACACTTATTTTGAGGCAAAAATGCAAGGGAAGCACGACACTCACTTTGGTAAGGGAAAATTCAGTTTTTGCTGCTAAGACTAATTAAAGTACTGTCTGTGATGCAGCCGGATGCGGCTACATTGTATGGAAAGAGTACTACTATGACTACACTTGAGATGTAACTTAATAAGTTCAATTTCATTAAGTTCCACATTTCTCTTTTTGATTTTAATTTTTGGAACTAGTTTGCTATTCCGAAGCCAGGAATATTCATTTGTCACATTCCTTTTCATTGGATTGCATGTCCTATTGTTCTTCCCAATATTGCAGTTGTAACTTATCTTCTTTAGTTGCAGATACCTTTGTCGCGGGACAATGAATTTTCTGCTGCGGACAAGTACTGTAGCTGCTGATCGGGTGCCTCCTGTTCATGAATCTCATGTGGCTGTACATCATGAGCCAAAACCTGCACCGACATTGGAGTGTCTTATAGCCGAAGATCAATATACTCAGTATCCTCCTGATGTAGAATATGAAGAAGAGACTGATGGAGTTGGTAGTGAAGCCAAACATGCAGATGTTTCTGAAGAAGAAGGCTGGATTGCTATTCCTTATAGTACTCTCTCACCTTAGATTCAACCTTTTTCTATTTCGTTTTGTTTTATTTTTCTTAAGAAGTAATACGTTTGACCGCTTGCATGCACACATAGATGGTTTGCATGTCTATGTGCGTTGACTATAACCTCTCTTTCTCAAGTTACTCTAGGGAGTTAAGTCCTCTCTATGGCTAGTATTGATTTAATAAATAGCTCCTAGGGTTATATTCTGATTATTTGCTTCAAATCAGCAGCTCTAAAAAGGTTCCATTTTCTGAACGTGCTGTGTATAACGACTGGCGAGAATATTGACCTTTTTTCCCTACAGTTTTTGTGGCTTCTCCTATCTGGTAGTGTTATTGGAAATGCCCAGTGAGAACGAGTAAAACCGTTCTAAAAGAAATTCAATCGTGGAGTGTTTTTCCTATTGTCTTGTCCAGGGAAATGGGGAGTAACCGATGTGCATTAGTAGTTGCAATATGGGTGATTGGAAAAAATGCAATATTTTTTGGTGAACGCTAGTATGATCAACCATATTTACTCTATTATTTCACTATTAGTCTCACCGTAATAGTTTTTATTGCATTTGTTACACTGCAGTGGTTCCTAAAACTTGTGCTCATGAAAGTTGAATAATATCTTCTGCTATATGATCTATTTTAGTTTATCTGATGCTGGAGGTTTTTTTTGGTAGAGGAACTCCCGGAAAATTGGAATGATGTATCAAATATACATGCCTTACGCTCTCTGGACCGCTCCTTTGTTTTTCCTGGTACCAGTATTGTTCTTCAGTCTGTTGGTTAATTTCTTGTTCTTTTCCCATCACCAAGATGTTGTAATCATTACATGGGGACTGAACTTCATTACAACTCCAGGTGAGCAACTTCATATTCTAGCATGCTTGTCAGCATGTAAACCGGATACAGAAATAATTACTCCATTTAAAGTTGCTGCTGTTTTGAGTAAAAATGGCATGGGACACACCCCTGTCAAGAAGCAGAATGGAAACATGGAAGACAGAAGAAACTCAGTTTCTGGGGAAGGGGAAGTGAATTTTGATAGTCAGAATGTTGATCAGAATGGTGAAGACCAGTCAAAAGAGAAGATTGATCCACTGAAGGATATTTCTGCCAGCGAATCTCTACTTCGAATGGAAGAGTACCAAAGACAGACCGAAAAACTATTGCAAAGATTTAAAAACTCCCATTTTTTTGTAAGGATTGCAGAATCAGATCAAGCACTTTGGTCCAGAAAAGGTACTTATGAGACGGCTCCGGAATCTTCAGAGACAAATGAAAAGTTAAAAGGCAGATCCCATTTAAATGCAGTTATTGACAGAGGGAATTTTGATGCCAATTCATTGGGTGGTGTGGCAAGAAATACTGTCCAGTGTTGCACTCTTTCTAGTGGAGACATGGTGGTATGTGTCACAAACTTATTGGTTGTTCATGATGTTTTTTTCTTCTGCATATGTAACACTCTTTCTAGTGGAGACATGGTGGTATGTGTCACAAACTTATTGGTTATTCATGATGTTTTTTTCTTCTGAATCTGTAAGAAAAGAAGCAGTTATAGTTACTTTCTGCTGTCAATATCCGATCTTGCATTTTTTGTTAACCCACATTTATATGGTTCTTACATTATTTTTTTGTTACTCAACTTTTTAATGCTTATTGCTGGAATCAGAAGCCTAACACTATCATGGTGCATGTTTCTGCCTGATCTGTTGAATGTTTCATATTGGTCTTAGGAAACATTTGTCTGTCATAAGAAAAGAGAGTTTTTGATCGAAATTTGAAATCTATAGTTATGTTAGATTTTGTAGTTGCTTATTCTACCAGTTAGCTTTCCTAGTTGAGGAATGTTGATATAGATGCTATGTTTGGTAAAAAGTTTGAGGGCCGTGCATTAATGAGCTCGGCTATGGGATCAAACTCGGATTTCCAGACTGATGATTCTATGTGGACAAGCTTACTAAGTTTAGGATGAAGATATACATGGACTCCTTAAAGATGTATTGACTTCTTAGCTTTAGAATATTAAATCTTTGTTTCATGTAAGGTAGAGATCTTCTCAGGAGTTTATTTGATAATTAGGGGGATAGCTAAAGTACCTCTACTAGGTTCAACCTTCTCTAACTTTTTGTAGAAGTATCAGGTTCAAGAAGTGGAACATGGGATTTCCTTCTTCTCAGTTTTTTGCTGAAGAGATTTATTTATATATTTTTTTTAACCAAAAGATATATTATAGATGCATTCATCAGTTTGTCCATATATCTTCTGTACCTTAGATCATTCATTGTGAAGGGTGACTTATCATATGATTAGTGTGCTTGGATAGTCTGAGTTATTAGAATATAGTCTCACTCTCTACATTTTCTGATCTTACCCGGTGTACCTTGTTAATATAATTGTATTGTTCAATTTATCAACAGTTCCTTCGATAATTCAATTTCATGCAAATGATTCTTTATTAGCATTATTAATCTGCAGAGTTGGTTGGCATTTGGCAGTAGTGGCCTAATCTTTGTACATTGCTAAATGTTTGCCCAGAAAAACACTTGAAAACTCATGAAATATAGAGAGTAGGGGAATGCATTTTAATAAGCCCTGGAATGATTATGTTATCCTATCATTTATATCCTTGTGAAAATGTCTTCATTATGGTGAATTTAGTTTATACCATTCAATACTTCCCAAGTCTGGTTAGAAATTTTGAGCATGATTTAGGCTAGAGTCATTTGGTACTGATAAGTTAGATTGAAGTTTCAAGTGGACCTTTCTCGATGGCCATGCCATTATGTTTTTTTCTTTTCTTAGCTCAATTTGCAGTTTTGTATATTAACAAAGAAGTAGTGGATTGTAGCACATTGGGTCTGCCTAATGGCATTATTGATTCACGAAAACTGAATTTGGAGAATCCCGTAGGTAATATTTTATATGGCACCCATGGTTAATATGCATGTTCATTCCCAGTTCTTAAATATGTCTAGTTGAAAACCTTTATAGGTAGTTTACTTCAAATTCAATTATGGATGGTTCTCTGACTTCATATCATATCATTGGAAATTATTTATATATCCATTTGCAAGGAGTTTTTTTTCCTTGCTTAACCCATATTTTAGTTTCAAACTTCGGTCATAAATACTTGTACTCTCTCCGTCCCAAAATGAGGGTCCACTGTCATATTTTTGTAAAAACTAAGAATAAGTTAGCTAGAGTTGGACATTCCCCTTAAACCCCCATGTAGTCTTGTTTTAACAAACTCAAGGGGCTTTAACTAACTTATCATAGGAATATTGTTGGTAATTTATGCATAACTAACCAAAAAAGGAAAGTGGATCATCATTTTGGACAACTTTTTATATAGAAAAAGTGGATACTCATTTTAAGACGGAGAGTGTCTTACTTAAGTTCTTGGATGAGTTAACAAGTTCTATGGACTACGGCTTCTCATTTGATTGTCTTGTTTGGAAGAATGCAGGTGCTTTTACAAGTGAATGTTGGTGTTGATTTTTTGAGAGACCCTGTGATTGAAATTCTTCAGTTTGAGAAATATCAAGAAAAAAACTTGCCTTCCAAGAAACAGGACAACATAAATCATTCAAATCAGGATCCATGTGGAGAGCTCTTGAAATGGTTGCTTCCTTTGGACAATGCTCAAGTTCCTCCATCTCGTCCTTCATCTCCTCCTTCAACTGCAGCTTCAGGAATTACTAGTACACCTCAAAAATCTACTTCTGCAGCCTCATCAGGCTCCCAGCTCTTCTCTTTTGGAAACTTTAGAAGTTACTCTATGTCATCACTGCCTCAAAATCCTACACCACCTGCTCAACCTCCCAAAGTCCACAATTCTAAACCAAAATTTGATCTTGAAGATTGGGACCAGGCTTCTACCCAGAAGCTCTCAACAAATAAAAAAACTGGAATTGGAGGGCTTTTATCTTTCCGGGGCGTATCATTAGAGCAACAACGGTTTTCAGTCTCTTGTGGATTGGAGGGTATCTATATACCAGGAAGAAGGTGGAGAAGAAAACTTGAAATTATTCAACCTGTAGCAATCCATTCGTTTGCTGCAAACTGCAATACAGCTGACCTTCTTTGTGTTCAGATAAAGGTCAGATTGATGATTTTTATGGAACCAAGTTATTGGATAAGGATTTACGCTATAATTTTTGCTTTCTATGTGTAATAATTTATCAAGTTAATTGCAGAATATTTCGCCAGCACATACACCAGATGTTGTGATTTATATAGATGCTATCACAGTTGTTTTTGAGGAGGCATCAAAAGGTGGACAAACATCATCTTTACCAATTGCAAGTATTGAAGCGGGAAATGACCATAGCTTGCCAAATCTAGCCCTCAGGTTGTTGTTCACTCTAGATATCTTAATATGCTCAGTTTTTATGATTATGCAACTTACCTTGGTTATTTTTTGGGGTGATGCTTGTGTTTTAAATTGTTGAGCATGCAGTAACTATTAGAACTAGTACATTATGTTTTCAGGTTTTGAAGTAATTATTACCTTTAGTTCATTTTTTGGGTCTTTGTCCAAAATAATTGAAAGCAAATTCTATTATTTCTTTGATGCTGAATATAAGCATACTGGCTGTTGTGATCATTAAAGGAGAGAAATATATATATTGTTTGAAGGAATGATGTAAATGGAAAGAATTTATATTCTATCTAAAAACTTTGTTAAAAGCTTTGGTTTGGTTTTTGCATGCTCATTTTCAGTTTGTTATTCCTATGGCAGGAGAGGTGAAGAACACTCTTTTATTCTTAAACCATCAACTTCTATATATAAGAATTTCAAAAGCAATGGTCAAAAGAATCCTCAACCGTTGCAGTTGCAGGCTGGAAATGCAGCATCACACTCACATCTCCCTTCTAAGACCTTAGAAGGAAGATCGAGTATTGCTACCGCTGATCAGTATGCAATTATGGTATCGTGTCGGTGCAACTACTCTGGTATCTATATTTCTCATAGTCTAGCATGTAATCTGAAATAGCTCAATGGTTTTCATTTTGATACTTTTCTCAATATTCTTTTTATATTTTAATTGTAGAATCAAGGTTGTTTTTCAAACAACCAACTAGCTGGTGGCCAAGAATCTCAAGGGACCTTATGATTTCTATTGCATCTGAAATTTCAAGACAATATCCTGGAGCAAGTGGGAGAGTCTCTCAGCTTCCTGTTCAGGTGCTAACTCTTCAGGCCTCAAACTTGACATCCGAAGATCTTACTTTAACAGTTCTTGCTCCAGCCTCCTTCAATTCACCGCCCTCAGTAGTGTCTTTAAATTCTCCACCTTCGTCGCCAATGAGCCCATTCGTTGATTTTTCTGAGTTCACTGAAAAGAGTAGTGAAAGACGAGGCAATGCGATTCAGAGGCTGACTTCCGCACCTGCTGTGTTGGACACGAATCTGAAACATAATGATGATAGTACAGAGTCAAGAGACCGATCATACTCTTTTAAACAACAGGGTAGTCCTACACCTGATGTCATTCCAAATGCCGGGGTGGGCTGTACGCATCTGTGGCTGCATAGCAGAGTTCCATTAGGGTAATGAATCTCTTCTCATATATCTTGTTCATTTTTAAGGTTACAAAATGATAAAAAATTGTTATGGTCACATCAGACGCGTTCCTGCTCAATCTACGGCTACCATGAAGCTTGAGCTACTGCCTTTGACTGATGGCATAATTGCACTCGATACTTTACAGATTGATGTGAAAGAGAAAGGTACCCATATGATTTTATTCTCCCTCTCCCCCTCCCTCTCTCTCAAACACACACACAACCCACGCTCATAGATCGCATTTTGTTTGATGCATTCTCCATCCATTATTAAAAGAAACATGCCGTCTATGTTTTATGAATGTACTTAGATTGCGCTACAAAGTTCTCTCTTGACTTACCATGAGGAACATTCTTATCCCCTTTGGGCTCATTCAACGCGGTCAAGCGTCATTCCTGTTAACGTTTTTCTTTCCTTGATTGTCTTGTCTTGTTTATCAAATTTGATTAAGAAAATTCTAAAGAGGGCTAGGCCTCCTTCCGCTCCTGCATGTGAAAACAGGAAGAAAAAAAAAGGTCTAGACCCAGTTTTAGCACATATGTGTCATGAACAGAATGCTTAGATGCTGCGGGAACCATGTTAGTGCTTATTCATACATAAACATTTGACCATATAGATACCTTTTTAGTATATAGATACCTTTTTAGTAGCTTATGAAGCTGATCTAGGTGTATTGACTCGGAGGAAAGTAAATTTTATCTGTGAATGGTTTGCAAATGACCCTTGTGAACCTGTCATTTAATGCACATGATTTTTAGAAAAATGATTCGAAACAGATGATCACCACAAACATTTTCAAACCCATTCCATCAAATAAATATGATTGAAAAAGAAAATCTACACAGCATTCTCACTCAATTTATTCACTATCACAAACTGCATCACTCTCTTAAGTCTTGAGCAAAAATATGTACTAAACAATATTTAGGGAAATAGGAAGGATAATTTGGGAAATATTATATAATAACAAGTCATGTGCAGTGCATGTAATGAGAGAAGACTTTTCCAGATAGATTTAATTGACGGAACGAGTTTGGAAAAGTTTGTGGCTGTCATCTGTTTCGGAAAAAATAGTTCTAGAAAATCATGTGTATTAAGTGAAGGGTCATATGCAATTTTCCCTTTGGCTTACCTAGCAGAATCTGTTTTTTTTCTTCTTTGATATTGGCCCTTTATTTTTTATCAACGAGAAAATCAGAAATGCAAGTGTCATTGAGGTTTACATTCTGGTATAACAGGTCGAACATATATCCCCGAGTGCTCGCTGATGATAAATGCAACTTCCAGCATTTCCACCGGGATTGTTTAGGTTTCATTTCCACTTTACTCTTCACAACACATTTTACGTTAACTCTTTGAAAGAAGTTCGAAGTTTTGTACATCATTGACGGGTGTATCGCGTTCGTAGCTTATTCTTCAGACATATATCGTCAACATATGAGCATTCTCGTGCAGGTTTGGTGTCAAATATATCCTTACACCGCATATTGTAAACCATGATTTGAGAATGGCACTTGTTGCATACACTGAAATGGAAAAGAATGTACTGTTTGTAGATGAGTGTCCTATAATGTGAATTGTATTAAACCTGATACTTCAGAGTACAAGTTAGGCAATGCCAAATGTGTTTCATATTTGTTTCCATTTTCTTCACAGCATTGGTTGATATGCAGATACTGTAACCAAATTAAATTTCTCTCTAAATAAATGTGATTTTTGTGAACGAGAATGCAAAAATGTATTTTGGTACAAAATGATGCATGACATATATATAGATTTTATACTTTTGTGGTTTAAAATTAAGTTTGAACGAATTAAACAAGTCAACTTTATATTTATGCTTTCAAAATAAAGAAGCTCATGCGAAAAGCCGCATTGTCTAGAAAATCACCTCGACATGGATTCCCCTTGAGACTGTCCAAATTTTCACCCAATAGCGTGTTACTTCAAAAGAAGAAACAAAAAGAACCACTGATAAAAACGTCTCGAAAGCATTTGAAATTGGGTTCACAATATTTTAGGACATTTCTTCAACACATGTACAAAAATGGTACTAATATTATAGTTATTCGAAAATAAACAAAAAGCGCACACACGGTTGAAAAACCAACCTAATAATTGCATTGTTTTTGAGTGTGGTGTTGGCAAAATAGCCCACGAGCTGGACAAGAAACTTTACCGTTATTACATAGTAATATTGTATCCGCTTTAATTTGTCTCTAAATGACGAAGGATGTTAGATTTTACAAAACGCATACAAATCCATACTATAGCATATAATAATTGGTGAGAATGACTAAGGTGATGACACTTAAGCAGGGATGGATCCAGACTGTTTTATCAGTGGGGGCAAAACAATTATATATAATTAATTGACAAATAGATAAATAGTTTGAGAAAATGGTATAAAAAGTTTTGTATCTCAATGGGTGAAGCGTTTTTATTATTGTGATAGAGGTCATTGGTTCAAAAACTTTACAAATAATTTTTAATGGGGGCAATAATAAAATTTTAAAAATATTAGTGGAAACAAATGTGAAATTTTTTAAGGACTTGTATAAAAATTCAATAAAAATTAGTGGTATTTTTTAAAGAAAAAAAACTTGAGTGGGGCCAATTGCCCACAAACAGTCCTAGTGGATCCGTCCCTGCACTTAAGCCATCTTCTTCAAATGGAACAATTCTATCGGTATGACTTTTCATATTATATGAGTTACAAAAAAATTCTATTAATTGATAACATTTACTATTAGTTTCACTTATGAAATCAAGTAATATGTGTAGACTAATAGTTTCTTAATACTACACTTTCAGTAAAGTATTATAGGTATTAGAAGGTTTATATAGTAGTTACATATCTCATTGTTTCTTCATTTTTTTAATGTGGGACAAGAAATCAATTTATATAACAACAATTCACTTCACTCTTTCATGAGTTTTAGACTTTACACTTTCTTTATTTTCTTCTTCTATTGTTTGACATTTTTTTATTTCTTTCATCTTATATGTGATAACTTACCATATATTATCCATAAAGAAAAAAATAACGAGAGTGTAAAGTATTTATTTTATATAGTTCAACTATATATTTTATCTAAATATCTAATTATCATAAAACTTAATTAACTTGGAATCACAACTAAACAATTATAATATTTCAATTTTGTAAGCTCTTTGTTAATAATATTAAGTTATCACATATAAAATGGAAGAAAAAAAATCAAACAATAGAAGAAGAAAATAAAGAGAGTGTAAAGTCTCACATTGAAAACTCATGAAAGAGTGAAGTGAATTGTTGCTATATAAATTAATTTCTTGTCCCACATTAAAAAAATAAAGAAACAATAAGATGTGTAACTATTATATAAAGCTTTTAATACCTATAATATTTTAGTTAAAGTGTAGTGTTAAAAAATTATTAGTGTATACCTATCATTTGGTTTTATAATATATAGTTCAAATTAAATTGATAATATATTTTTAGTTTAAGGTTTTACTAACCGTGCGACGCACGGGCTTTACACTAATATAAATGTGTTTTTACTTAATTTATTTAGCCTACAATCTTCATTGTCATGTATAACTAATTAACTATAACATACCCAAAAACTAATATTATAGTCGAAGATAATAATATTACAAAGAAAAAGAGTACTAATTACATTTTTAAAATATCTGTCACAAAAAAGAAACATTTTTCTTTTGGAAGAGTTGCATTCTAAACAATCATAAACAAGCAATTGTTTTTAAAAAAATTATCATTATCATAACAGGCAATATATAATAATAGGAAACTAAATAATTAGTAAATATAGTTGAATTAATTAGTGTTAATGACAACACAGTTTGGTGTTATAAGTCAGCGAAGAAGGCAAGTGATGAGATCAATGTGACGCGCGTGCTCACGTTCGACAGACGAGGCAGACACGTCACCTTCTCTCTGTGGGTCCCGCGCCCACCTTCTCTCTCCTGCCCGAAACCCATAGCTGCCCGTGTTTTCCACTTCCGTTCCCTGCCCCAACTGCCCGTCCCCACACGCCACTGAGGAACATCCCCACAGTCAGCACCTCCGGGCAGCCCAAACTGCTGCCAGTTTTCTCCGGGCAGCTCGATTTGCTTTTCTGGCCTTCGATTCGACTGAATTTTTAGTAAAAAAGGAGAGAGAGAGTGAGAGAGAGAGAGTATCGATAATTCGGATTTATTTGTATAAATTTTGAAATTATGTACGGAGTATAAAAAAATTCATTTATTTTAGATTCACACTCCTCTTAAGCTCTTCTTTTAGTATTGAGGTCAGCTTTGTTGTGGGTCGCTATTTTCTGAGATTTCTGTGTCTTTGAGCAGACATTTTTCTGGGTTCAGCTCAGGTTTCTTGATTCTCCATCTGCTAGAGCAGAAGCAGATACTTGTCTTCAAAGTGCAGTGAGTTGATCAATCTGGTGCTTTTGAAAGGTCCTATTTTTATGATCTACTTCAGCTGATCTAGCTGTTTTCTCGACTGGGTCTGTCTTGTTTCACCTGATTTTGGTGGGTTTTGAGGATAAAGTTTCCAAATTTTTGGTGGGTTGTGGTGGTGTTGGTGCGAACAAGTGAGTACATAGGTTTTTGCTTGGTGGGTGTTTGCTTGGTGGGTGTTGAGGGGTTTCTTTGTGGGTGCTGTGGATGATTGTTGGGTCTCAGAATTTAGGGTTTTTGAGATATGGGATCAGGTGGTAGGGATGGTAAGGTGGAGTCTTGGGAGGTGTGCAAAAAAGAAAAGGCGGGGAAGAAGAAGAAGAAGGATGATGGTGTAGTGGTGGTGGTGGTGGAAGAGGAGGAAGAGGAGGAGACTGGGTGTTGGGTGAAGTGGAGGTTTATTGGAAGCTGCATTTCTTCAAGATCCAAAGTTGATAGCTCTGTGAGTGGGACCAGTACTCATTATGGTAAGCTATTATCATTGTTTTCTAGTTGATGTGCTAGTGATTTGGTTTCTGTTGGCTGTGTGATTTGTGGCTTTTGTTTGATTTGTTGTCTTAAAGGATGTGGTGAATTGTTGTGTTGTTTCTATGTTTGTGGATGTCTTCATACTAAACTCCAATGGCCTAAAATTGCATCTTAGTCGGAGCTAGTAATATCTTAAAACCACAACTTAACAATAGGAGTTGCTTCCAATTTCCTGAACTTGGTGAAATTATAAGTTAAGGACTCTCAGAATATGAGTCTTCTATGATGAAATGAAGTATCAGTTATTATATTGTGTCTTGCATTCTTGATGGTATGCTTTAACAGATTCATTTCTAAGAACTCAACCATAATCAATCTCAACGGGCAATGCAACCAATGTTTTCAGGTTTGGCCTGCATTGCTGAAGGAACAATGCTGTATATTTTCTCGTCTTTCAGCAATATTTATGAATTTGTTACTTATTACATACAAAGGGTTTAAGACGCAGTTATGTTGGTTGGATAAGATACTAGATTCAGAGAATGTTTGGATTGATGCACACCTCTAAACTTTAGCCAATGTCTCATTACCATGTAGGGATCAGAACAAAATTTTGCCGGCAAAGTAAAGAGTCAGGTTATTCCAAGTAACAAGTTGATACAATACTTTAGATGGTAAATTTGTACTTGCGTGTTTCAATAATGACAAAGTTGGGCCTTTGGATAGTAACTGGGTCTGTTATAGAAAATCGATATAAGATGAATGGTGCCAAAAAAGAAAGAAACAGATAGTAATTTGTTTGACAAAACCAATCCGCTAGCTAAATTTTTGGAAAATAACTGAATAGGTGATAGAAATGGGAAGATTAAAGGGTTTTCTTAATGGGATATACTGGATTTCCAAATATTTCATGTGGATCCAAAATTGACTGTGTGAAAGGTCAATGAATGAATCTGTTGGACTCCATATCTGAACCTGAACAGGAAAGAAATTTATACTCAGGGAATTAGGGAAATATTATAGAGGTCATTGAGGTTCTAGTAACAGGACATCCTGAAGATAGAGAGCGATGTGGCATTTAGAGGATCATAGTATTTTGTGGCCCAACCACTATATTATACTGTATTAGAAACTGGAAAGCAACCTCTGCTAAGTGTGCATGTATGTGCACACAAAATGTTGCTAACTCTATTTCATTTAAATGTAATGCATGTAATTGGTATTGAGAATGAACTAATATTAGATTTATCTGCATAATGGAACCTGATGCGACAGATTGAGTGCTAAGGTTATGGAACTTTGTCGTTTTGTTTAATCTCAGTTTATACTCTAATATGTTGATTCTTGTTTGGGGTCAGCTGAGAGCAAATCTACAAATGATACGAGCAGAGACCAACCAGTAGTTCCCTTGGTCTCATCGACTACTACAACCACTAGTAATGCTGAAAGCAATTCATCCACTTCCAAACTCGAAGAGGAACTAAAAGTTGCTTCCCGGCTGAGAAAGTTTGGATTTAATGATCTTAAATTAGCAACAAGAAATTTTAGACCTGAGAGTCTTCTTGGTGAAGGTGGTTTTGGCTGCGTCTTCAAGGGTTGGATTGAAGAAAACGGAACTGCTCCAGTCAAACCTGGCACAGGGCTAACTGTAGCTGTTAAAACTCTAAACCATGATGGTCTTCAGGGTCATAAAGAATGGCTGGTTTGGAACTTTTCTAACCTTGTCACTTCCTTTACAAGCTTTTTTATCACACTTTTTCTTTATTAATTAATTAATGTAATTTTTTGCTAAGTTGCTTCTCTAACTATGGGTTTCTCTCATGGCAGGCTGAAGTGAATTTTCTTGGTGACCTTGTGCACCCTAACTTGGTTAAATTGATTGGGTACTGCATTGAAGATGACCAGAGGTTGCTTGTATATGAGTTCATGCCTCGAGGAAGTTTGGAGAACCACCTATTTAGGAGTATGCCCCTATCATTTTGACTGTTGGTTTTGATCCCATCTTTGATTTACAGATCAGAAATTTCTATCTGTAGAAAAATGTCATTCATGTAACATATCCTTTTGGGTGGATTATAACCATTATTGAAATTTTATCCATGCATACCATTTCACTAGATGAAAGTGTGGTTCCTTCCATGGGAACTGTCAAATCCAGTTTTCTTGCAATTAGATAACTTGGTGCAGTTGTGGGATAGATATTTGGAGTTTGTGCTTTGTGATTACAGTATGAGTTTAAACTATCATTTTTTGACTTTCTCGGGTAATAACTGTATTGTATGCAGGGTCTTTGCCTCTGCCTTGGTCTATTAGGATGAAAATTGCACTAGGTGCTGCAAAGGGTCTTGCTTTTCTTCATGAGGAAGCAGAAAGGCCGGTAATTTACCGTGATTTCAAAACCTCCAACATCCTACTAGATGCGGTATGTTCTGATTTTTACCGAATTTCATTCTCAACTACTGTTTTTGTTCTTAATATAATTTTTATAATGTTAGGAATACAATGCCAAGCTCTCTGATTTTGGACTTGCGAAAGATGGCCCTGAAGGAGACAAGACTCATGTCTCTACCCGTGTTATGGGAACTTATGGTTATGCAGCCCCGGAGTATGTAATGACAGGTAAGTTAATTAAATCCAAATCATACTTAAATCTCTTTGCCTTGGCCACAACGATATCCAGCAAAAGATGATTTTACCGAGTACCCAAAAAAAGAAAATGATGACTTTACTGAGTATCTCAAGTACCATATTTAGGAAATATATAAGCTATTATGAGTTCCTGTGACTGTTACTTTTACCCAATGGTGATTTATTTGGAGATCTTGTATATTTACCGAAATCTTATTATGGACGGAGGTTTAAGTGTTTACTACCCAGGTTTTTGTTTTGATAGATCTTTGTGACTTGGATTTGAAAATTCTGAAATAAAATAAAATCACATCTCGTGGAACTTCCTTTGCATTTTATTAATTCTAATCTGAGCACGTGTTCCTGTGTCAGGGCATCTTACATCGAGGAGTGATGTCTACAGCTTTGGTGTGGTTCTGCTGGAGATGCTATCAGGCAGAAGATCCATGGACAAAAACCGGCCTAATGGAGAACATAATCTTGTTGAATGGGCTCGGCCACATTTAGGAGAACGAAAAAAATTCTACAGATTGCTAGACCCTCGACTTGAAGGTCACTTTTCGATAAAAGGTGCCCAAAAAGCTGCTCAGTTGGCTTCTCATTGTCTTAGTCGAGATCCTAAAGCCAGGCCCCGAATGAGTGAAGTCGTTGAAGTCTTGAAGCCTCTCCCAAATCTCAAGGACATGGCTAGCTCGTCATATTATTTCCAGACTATGCAAGCTGACCGTGTTGGAGCAAGCCCAAATACTAGAAATGGTGTTCGATCGCAGGCAGGATCGCTTTCAAGGAATGGTCAACAACAAAGGAGCCTTTCGATATCAAATGGCTCCTATGCTTCTCCATACCATCATCAGTATCCCCACCCATCACCAAAACCCAGCGGTAAACCATAGCATTGGGATGATCCTCGAGTATTTTGCATTCTCACCCCTTTTTTATCATCCATTTCCTTCTTTTCTTTCGTTTTTATTTTGACCCAGTATAGATGTATCTTCTGTCAATCATTTGTTCTTGGAAAACTGGAAAAGCAACAGAGAAACTTGTTTGCTATATGTTGTGTTTTAGAGTGATGGACCTCCCAGCAAGATAGAATTGTCAAGGTAGGTGAAACTGGTAGAGCAAGTTGTCTGTCAACCAAATGTTAACTCTGGAAATATTGAATGTTATGGCCTCATGGTCCTTTTCATGCCATTTTTCGTCTCATTCCTAGGTTAAATTAGAGTAATCATTCAATTATTTCAATGTCAGAGAAAGAGAAGTCATTCTGAAACTTGTATATGTTGAAAAAATTGATGCATTAACCCGCAGGTGCCTTTGGGGAGGTTCGGAAGAGAATCGGAAGCTACATCTAATCTCCTGGGACACTGTTACTAATT
>JAYMTA010002247.1:0-17040 GCA_036897625.1 Pelargonium cotyledonis | reverse complement strand
ATTATATAATTGTTTTTCCCCCACTGACAAAACAGTCTGGATTTGTCCTGGTTCTCACTCACACAACTTGCTGCGCCACTAACCTTAAGTTATCCTCTTGTGATGAACACCAACACAACACAAGAAATTATTATGTTTTTCAATTTTAAACAGCTCAATTTGATTTCTAAACTTTTTTGTTTAAATATAATTAGGTCCGTAAACATTTTGTTAACAAACAATAAATCATGAAATATTGACCTAAAATGATATTTGTCCTTAAAGCTTAAATAAATAATTGAGGGATCAAATTGAATTAATATTTGAAAATTGAGAAACTATTTTGAGTATAAAATTAAAATGAAGACAAAATTAAGTTGAGTTTTTTACCATTAAAAAATTATCAAATTTTATTTCCAAACAAACAACAGACAGACGTAACCTTGTAGCCAAACGGACCAATAATTAGTTCTCGATACCCGCTTTACATACCAGATTATGGCGCGAAAATTGAACCCAAAACAGCACCATAGTCCAAGAGTTAGGGTTTCTGTTCTAAAATCACACTTTCGTATCACTATTTTCTCCAAAATCCCCTATTTCGCTCCAACAATGTCCCAAATTGCATCCGATCAGCTTGAAGAAATCAAACCCCTAATATCTTCAAGCATCAATTCAAGCAAATCCTGGGCTTACTCAACGTTGCTACATCTCCAAGAACAATCGACCGAAGACCACTTTTCAATTCAACTCCTAGCAGCAAATTCTCGAAAATTGCTTTCTCACGCTGTTGCAGACATCGCCAATGACGACGAAGAAATGTAAGCTTTAATTATAGTTTCCTAACTGTTTGCATTCTATTTTCTTCAAGTTGATATTGTTTTTTTGTTATTCAAATTCTAGAGCTTCCCAGGCATTGAAGTGTATGGGATTCATGATCTACCATCCAACCATAGTTGACGCCTTATCTGGTAATTGTATTTCTTCTACTTTACCTTGTTATATAGGAGCATATGTAAGAGCAAAAGAAGTTATTTCATTTATGTTTGTGTGGTTGTTGCAGTTGATGATGGTAGTTTGGTTATTGCGTCTCTAGCTAAACTAATTATAAATACCAAGATAAAGGTAATTATTTGGATAATTTTTTAATTTTTTTTAAGGCTCAATGCAGTTCTTGTTTAAATATTCTGACTTGCTACTCTTTGATATCACAGTCAATTTGTAATTTGGGAGTTTGGTGCATATCAATCCAACAGTTAAATGCATCATATCTGGCTGCCGATTTCAATTCTTTGTTGAGAGCAGTTGTGCTTGCCCTCGATAACCCTAATGGATCTTTGTCAACAACATTTGAGGCTATGCAGGTATGCGATCTGATCTATAGGTATCAAGTTTTTCACTTATTTTTGGGGTTCCCTTAATGCAAAAATCAATGTTAAGTTTACTTTTCTGTAGCATACTTAGATTTGTCTGTTGGTGATGCACGTGATATCACCTTCAGCAGAGTTTGTGATAGAGAGATTTGGCAACAATGTATCTTGACATGAGTAGACATTTTCTACTAATGGCCCAGGAATGCAGTTATGGCATAATCCTGATTGCTAGTGCTTGGTTAGTTTTAGTTTTAACTGTACTTGTGATGGGGAATGATATCTTGCAATTGATTTACTTCTGAATAGATTCATCAATTTTCTTTATGCACCGTGCTTACTTTGACTAAGATTCTTGATGATGATTTGTAAAAGCAACCAGATATAAGAAAACCGATCTTGAACCTCCCTATCGATGCGCATTTACTATTTTGCATTTGTCAAATCTGAACTGGGCGTTTAGTGTCATGCTAGTCTGACTATGAATCCGGCAGACCTGAATACGTGATGTGTAGATCTCTTGATTAAATTATAATTGATGAATGTTCTCGTAATTTGAAAAACTATGCAACCCTTACTGCACGTGCCTAACTGATGTAGATTAATGATGGATCTTTCTCTTTTAAATTCTTATTCTCCACAATTAAGCAGAAGGGCTCCTTTCATGTATAGATCAGTTATGTTTTTGGTTAATAAATGTTACAAAAAATATTTGACAATGACAGCTAGGCTTGTCTTTCCTATTAACAGTTTTGGGTGCAATTGTTGCAGGCTGTGATGAAGCTAGCATCTCAAGTTAGTGAGAAGATGAGAGACTCGTCAAATATATGGGCTCCTCCTATATACAGGAGATTGCTAAGCCTTGACAAAAGGGAGAAAGATATGTCAGAAAGATGTCTGTTAAAGATGAAGTCTATAATGTTTCCTCCTCTTCTAACTCTCTCTAAGGTATTTACAAGGTTTCTATTGTTCTTCATATCTATATAGGTTTGTTATTTGTAGAGGAGAATTTGATTTGAAGAGCTGCATTCATAGCATGAGGTTCTTAGTTGTACCAAGTGCAATGGTCCAACCTAGGACCTGTTCTTTGCTGTTATTAACCTTTTATGGCCTGAGCCAAGGCTCTGCACACTTGGACCTGTTTAGTCATTATGTTCATGAAGGAAGGATAGGAGAAAATTAGAATCTAAGAAGCTGTATATTGTTTACATAGGTACATTTTGTAGGGGTGATTTATGCCAAATTTGTCCATTACAATTAAAAAAGAATAGGAAATACACTTCAACCCTAGTTGGATTTTTGAAGACCTAAAACAGCACTTCTTGTAGTAGACCTTGCACATCAACAACATCTACAAAAATTTAGGATGATCTCAGAACGCCCGTGAATTTCTATGATGAATAGGGACTCCTTCAAACTGTTAATTTTCTATGTGGTTTAACCATTATATACTTCAACTTGAGCTAGTATCAAAATATATGATATTTAAACATTAAATTTACTCTGTGTTTTTCTTTCCTTAGACTCCCCCTTTTCTAAGAGCCTTAGTTCAATCTTCATAGTATAAGAGACACATGAAAAGTATGTGACTCTGCTTATATGCTGTTTGGTAATTGCAAGTGCACTGATATGCTATTTTGTACAGACAATCATTGTGGATATGAAGCGAAAATTGCTCACTGGGATGAAGGAACTGCTTGACCTTGGCAGGAAAATACAATCTGTGCAAGCATGGGGATGGTTTATCCGCTTGCTAGGATCCCATGCTATGAAGGACAGACATTTAGTTAATGATATGCTGAAAGTTCTTGAGAAGACATTTACAGATCATGATCCACAAGTCCAGATTGCTTCATTGGTATGCCTAACCTATACTTATGCCTTCATTATATCAGTCAACATCTTTTACTTATTTTGAAATTTCCCCAAAAGAATAGCTAGGTTGTGTTTCAGGATAGTTTCATACTAGTCGAATGTGAATTGTTTGGGATGATCAATCTCTTCCTTAATCATCACCTTGATTGTTCTATTTCATCAAACTTTATTAACTGTTAATGAAACACATATGTTTTGTTAATCTCCTAAATCATATATCAACCATTGAGTGGGCTAGTAGAGCTGGGATAGACCTATCAGCGAGTCACCCCTTCTCTGGTTTATCCATTGCCTGTAACTTCTTCTCTATTCAAATTCAAGTTCAGATAAATCTCTTTATCATGTGGAGATATTGTAGAGATTTTGCTTTGATTTTCTTTGTATAAATTTCAGCCAATAGATCAATAAAACTCAGATTCAAACTTCAACAAGACCGAATCTATATAGCCATTTAGTTTCTGGACCATTCAGATCATCAAATTTCATAGTCAAGATTAGCCCAGAGATGAACCATCGCTAGCAATTTACTTTATATATAAATTGTGTTTAGTTGTTTTTATGAATGTTGGTATTTTGGGCTTTATCTTTGAAGGGGCAAGGCTTGGTTGCACCAAGTATGAGGGCTGGCCAGTTTGCATTTATAATAACTGCTCCTTTCAAATGAAAGTGTTATAATGTGCTTTGACTTTGCAGGTTGCCTGGGAAGGTCTTATTGATGTTTTTATTCATCCTCCTGTACTGACTCATGAGAGGAAATCAGCAGTGGAAAATAATATACAACAGGCAGGCATATCTAAAGGGAGTAATAGTGAATTCCTACCAAGTGGGTTTTTGAAAAGTTTAAAACTCATTATGACACCCCTAATTGGAATCATGCTGAGCAAATGTGATATACCTGTATACTCATCTTGCTTCAACACATGGTGTTATCTGTTGCATAAACTTGATACATCCGTCAACCACCCCTCAGTCATGAAAGTAGTATTGGAGCCCATCTTTGAAGCAGTTTTTCGAATTGGACCAGATGGTATGAATCTTTGGCTATGGCACCAGTCCATAGATCTGATTGAGGATTTTATATTGGCAAAACATATAGATGTGAACTATGATTTGAATAGCCAGTTAGATATTAGTCCATCAAGCATAACTTCTAAGCTTGGACTGCCAATATCTGGAAAATTTGTGCGTAATCATTATCCTATCAAATGGTTGCCATGGGATCTTAGTCAGATGGAATCCCATATGAAGGTGATTGGTATGCTCATCAACCAAGCTTCAGTGGCTATAGTCACCAATGAGAGCAGAAGTGCTGCATTTGATGCCGCCCACAGGATATTCAAGTCTGTTTTGAGAGAAGTTCAGTTGGAGTTGAAAAGCTCAACTACTAAATATGATGATATTATCTTGTGCCTGAAAACAGTTTTTAGGTTCATGAAAAGGATATGTGAAGATCTGAACTCAGAAAACAGTGATCATAATGACTTGCATTGTTCATACCTTCAATTTATAGAGGTTGTTACTGAGGAGTTGGATCCTTCTCTTTTGGGATCCCCACTTTATAAGGTGGCATTAGATCTTAAGTATATTGACTGTTTGCAATCTGTTAACGAAGGTAGACATGCAGAACTTTTTGGTATTGGCTATTTTACTCATAAGGAGATGGTTTCACCAGTGATATATTTAATTGTACTCTACTTCTCTTTGGTGGCTCAGTTAACTCTGAAGGCACCAAAAACAGAGCTCCTTCTTCAAGGAATGCACAAGTATTTTAAGTTTGTATTATCTTCATATGATCCTTGGGAAATTGTCCCTGCAATTATCAGCTTACTGTATAAAAATGTGGGGTTCAGTTGCTTAAAGATATGGGTAGTGATAACAAAATGTCTACATGACTGCATAGATTCTGTGAAGGACTTTTCACTACTAACAGAGTCTGACTGCACTGGTTATTTTTCCATGTGCCACTTCTTATCCTATCCATTTGTTGTATGCTCTAGTCCCCAGAAAGAGTTGAGCTTGGCAAGGATTAGTTGCTCCTCAGAAGAATCTCATGCTTCTCCACTATCAAAGCTTGATCTTCAAGCTGCTATTGAAGTGTGGAAGTCACTTTATGTTTCAGTTACAAGGCAGCTCAAATGCTCCAATATGAACAGGTTCCACGAGGATATGTCTTCAATGTTGAATGGGTGCATTGACAGCTTGCCTGAGAGTGACAGTGAACATGATATGGGTTGTAAGGATTTGGAGTTCGATAGCCTATCTTTTTTGGGAAATGTTCTGATATGTGTTTTAGAGCAAACCATGAATTCAGAAGCAAGTGTAGGTGAAAGCAAAATGCAAAGTGATGAACATAATACAACTGGTGACATTAAGAATAGTTTGGAATTTACTTCCAGGTAAATACAAATATTCTTATTTAAAATATAAAGTCCCATGTTGTGATTTACTCATCAATGAATTATGTTAGTTCGTATAGCATTTGATCAGAAACATTGTTCGTCTGAAATTGAATCAGCATTGTGATGAGAAAAATGAGAAATTAGTTGTACTTTAGAAAGAAAAAAAGGGTAAAACTTGTATTGATTCTGTTCATGAAAACTGGGTAGGAGCCTCGTACACTGGGTTGCCTTTTTATTATTTATTTATGTATTGATTCTGTTTTTTGACACAGTGAAGTAAAATACTTCAGAAATTGGGTAGTTTTTTTTTCTTTGTTTTCTGAAGAAGGGCACTTCATTAACTCTCAATTGCTGACTGCTGTTGTTTATGTTTAATGGGATTATACAGATTTATGAAGCTTTCCTGGACAAAGTTGGGAACAGACCCATCACCTACTGATTTGACCTCAAGGTAAGTGGATCTGTTTTCTTTCTTTTCATGCTAAGTTTACATTGTTATCTAATTCAGCATATGTCACTTTGATCTGAATGTCACAGGGTATTCTCTGCCTTGGCACATTTCGTTAGTTGGCTTCACTTCAAGCAAGATATACTGATGTTCTTAAAGGTCTGTAACTTTCATTTCTAATATACCATGCTTGCAATTTGCAGTTAGTGAATCTATTTGAAAGAGGTTGAAGGGCATGGTCATGAAAACTATAAACTAAATTTGTCTTTTTTTAGGAAGTTTGTTATGCATGAATTACCAATAATATTCCTAAAATAAGTTGGTCAGAACCGTTCGAACTTGTTGCACTAAATGCACATGGGAGTATATGAGAAAGTATTATACATCTAGGTTTTGTTTAAAAACTGAAGCAAATTACCCAAGAGCTTACCTAATACAGCAGTTTGAGATGATATTGTTACTATTAAGCATGTATTCACCTACAGGGCTACACTCATTGGCATGTTATTTATTCTTTTGAACTTGCTTTTCATGTTCTTGTAGACAATATCTTCTCCACTGCTTCAGTGGCTATCATGTGCTCAAGTAGAGGATCAAAGTGCCAACAACCAACTGCATCTGTTATGGGCTGAAACCGTTAACTGTTTACAGAGGAGCAAGCCTCCAATAATCTTTGATTCTTCATTCCTCAATCTCCAAGCTCCTCTCCTTGAAAAAACTCTTGACCATCAAAACCCGTCCATATCAGAACCTACTATCTCATTTTGGAACTCCACATATGGTGAGCAAACCAAATTAGATTACCCTCAGAGTTTACTAGCTGTCATGGACAAGTTATCGAGAACTGGAAAAATACGTCTCTGCAAGAGACACCCACCATCTCTTGTTAAATGCAATTCAAGACCTGAAAATGACAGTGCCCATCCGAGTTACAGGGTAACCCCGATTCTGAGCCGGAGCTCCAAAAGAGTTGAACTGGTCAAGCTCGATCACAGTGTAAAGGTCTTGCCTACTACGAAAAGAAAAAGGTTAGAACTAACCGAGCACCAGAAGGAAGTGAGGAGAGCGCAGCAAGGAAGGACGAGGGAGTGCAGCAGTCATGGTCCCGGGATCCGGACTTACACCAGTGTTGATTTCTCGCAAGGGAATGAGGATTCACAGGAGAGTGAGAGTCAAGAAATTCGGAATCCAGAATGCATACTGGAGATGCTGAGAAGAGAACGTTGATTGTTATCAAAGGCAAGGTATGTTTGTAGCTTGTAAGTTGGTCTCTGCTTTGTAAATTTGATAGTGTACTATTTATTTGATGTAAAATGAAATGAAATGGAGTGCTTCCATATTCATTTGTTTTCTATTGTGATCATGTATACTTGTATAGTAGTTCACTTAAATAGTACAATTAATTAATTTAATGTAAATAATGAGTAGAAGAGTGTTTCATATTTTAGTCTTCAAATGTTTTTAATGAAAAAAATGGTTATATTGTTCCAAAATTGTATAATTGAGGGACGTGGTCTCTATCGTCAACTTTGTCAAACTTGCTTAATAAATTATACAATTTGGTCAATTTTATAACTTGAATGTTCAGGACTTTTTTTTCTTTGTTTTCTGAAATGGAATGTTCAAGATTTAATTTGCAAAATATACTCACACTAAAATTAACTATAATAGCAGCTAAGATATCAATGATATCTACAAATATCATTAAATGCACAAATCTTATACTGGAACTTGAAATTTTTGAAGATTTTAACACCATAAGTTAATTGCTCATATAATAGTTAGTTGTACAATTTCACTCGATTTTGTTTTCAGTATTTTACTCAATTCAATATAAAAAAATCAAATAATTACAAATAAATCAATGCAATATAAACATAATGTAACAATTTTTTTTTTTGAGGCAAATAATGTAACAAAATTGAACATTGAATTGTTACTTTTATATAATAAACACCTATTAATTTAATACAAGATGAATCATTGATTGAAGTAAACGGATTTTTGCACAGTAAAAAAGCTCTCCAAATTAATTTGTGTCCGTTTCTAATCCGAAGTGTCTCTCACTCCACCCCCAAACCCAAACCCAAAATTGGCGTATAATAATAGTAGAAGAAGCTCCATTTCTCTCTGCAAATCGGACACACAATCTCACCTTCTCGCCCACTGTCCGTACTCTCTCCCCCAATTCTCCTCAAACCCTTAGGGTTTTCTACAAACTAGAGAGCTCCATGAATTCTCAGCTCCCACCGCACTGACCGATTTCCGTCTACTCCTAGGGTTTCTTCTTTTCTTGTTCTCTTATTACATTGCCTGAACTGCTTGTGGTTTCGGCCCCCCCGATTGGTTCGATCTGGAAATGGACTCGCAAGATTCACCTTCATCAACTGCCGCTGCGAATCGCGATGGCTCCTCCCCTGCCGATGACGACAACGTCCTCTCCGTCACCGCCGCCCTCGCCAAGGAGGCCGCCCTGCTCTTTCAGTCTTGCAAGTTCGCCGAGTGCGTTGATGTCCTGAATCAGCTGTTGCAGAAGAAAGAAGACGATCCGAAGGTATTGTTTCACATATTTGTCTATTTGCATGCCATAGGAAGATTTCAATTCACTAGGAAGTGTTTGGTTCCCTTATCTAATGTCGACTGGATCATTTACTGATTTGTTGATTAGTTGTTGTGAAATGTGTTGTAGTTTATGAAGGGAGCTGCTAATAGAGTGGGGAAAATGGGCTGTGTTTACGTGGGTTGGATGGCAAGTTTGAGCTTGATAAATATATATTTTTGGATATCTGGATTGATGAATTTAATTTAACTTATGCTGTACATGTTAATAGATTTGATTGTCTAGTGAACATTTGAGAAGGCCTTTATCCCATTTCATTTAGCTTTAGTTACTGTGCCTTAGTTTATCTACTTTATCATTGTAATTCGAGGAGAATGTTGTTTTCATGGAGGTAGGATATCTCTTATAAATTTAGAAACTTGAATGGAGGGAGGTGTTAGAGTTGAGGATGATAATATGTTTCAAATCATATATAAGAGAGCTCAATTCTACTTAGTTGCATAAAAAAGAGTCCAATTATTCCACGGGTACTATAGTTATGAGAGTTGAGTCTAAAGGCAAGGATTTATAGGCACGAGCTGACCGGGTGAGAATCAGACTGCTAGATTACTGGAATAGTAGTCACCGAGTGATCAATTGAGAAGAAAACCTCCCTCATTGACCGATAAATAAGATAAGGGTGGGGGCATGGGGTTGATTGGTACAAGTTACACCATCATAATTTTTAGCTAATTCTTCAGTGCTTTTGTTGAGCTGGAAACTTGTGCATCCATCAACAAGTACATCTGTTTAAATAGGGTAGTGCACTACCTGTAGAGAACAAGGACTTATGCTATTGAATGAAAATTATAATTTTGTCCGAGGAGAAAATTGCCTCTGGTACAAAATAAAGTTGTTTGTGGTGTAGGTTATAAGTTACATTTATTTTGAGACTTACTCTCATCTGTTAGCTGTGTGGTTAATATCTGCAACCAAGTTCTGATAGACCCTTTTCATTTCTTATGTTGAGTTATTTTAAGTTTTTAATCTCATGGACACGTGTTGCAGGTTATTCACAATATCGCGATTGCAGAGTACTTTCGTGACGGTTGTTCAGATCCAAAGAAGTTGCTTGAAGTTCTTAATAGTGTCAGGGTAGGTTGTCTTCCAGTTCTTTAATTTTTCCATTACATTGATAACATTTCATTTCCTGAGCTACTGTACTATGTTTGAAGTTTTTATTGACTTTTAATTTATGATTTTCTTACGGGTTTGTTTTCATATGTGCTGTGTTCTCTTTGTTGTGTTGTATATAGTTTGGAAATGATTTCGAGTCAATTTATAGTTTTTGCTTGTTCTATTATTCAGTGCCGCATTGTTCTTTTGGGGGTAAAATGTAAGAGTATTCATTATGCATTGTAACCAAGGTTGTTGGAACCGTGCGAGTCTTATGGCTCGAACCTTAGTTTGATTTGATCCAACTGTAAAACGTTCTGAACCATTAGGTGAACTCTTAGTTGAATGAAATCGTGTATTGAATCTTGATTCAGGCGATTCAAATGCCTGCATTGCGGTTCTTTATGGTTAAAACGATTCATAGATGATGAGGGTTTTATGGATTTTGAGATTCAAATGTAACATAGAGTGACCCATGGTGACTTCATTACTTTCAACTCATTTATCTCCATGTTGTTTTAAGAGCTCTATTACTGCTAGACCTAAGAAGTCCAAATAGTAGGAGTTTTGGACCTTTTGGTTAAAGAATATCTTAAGTCACGTGCAATCAATTACACAATGATACCAGAGCAACCTCTCTCTAGTGCTGTTGCCTTCTAAGTTCTTGTTTTCCAAAATTTTTACTAAGATATTTGGTATAGTTTACTCTAAAATAGTTAGTATGTATAATACAAAATAGTGACAAATTTCTTTCTAATCTTACGTAACTCATTTTTGTTTAAAACTACTTTATTAACCATATAACTCATAATTCAATATGGTTCACGATTCACACACACACACACACACACACAAAACACTCTAAATTCGACAACCATACTTGTAACATGTAAGTTCATTTGTTGGAAATTGTTGTGTTCAAGCCTCCCCTATTCATGATCATTGATGTTTTCCTTTTTCTTGTATAATCTGTGTAAACAATTTCTCTCCCTCTCGTTGTGCATTAGCAGGACCATTCATTTTTCTTATTGTTAGTCATAACTCATAACTATGTCGTCAATAGTTTATGCATCCGTTTGATTTGAACAAATGCTCTACTATCAATCCTATATCTAAAAGCGAGGAAATAAAAAATGACCTAATCTTTGGAGAATTCTATTGAAAAATTGATAGAAATACATATGAGCTATAAAAGATCCTATAATCTCAAGAATCTATACTAAAGGAATCATTTTCTCTAAATGGTGGGGGTACATTTGGATTGGTGGGGTATATTAGTGCAGGAGTCAACATATACTATATTCTAGCTGTCTTGTGCAACATGATATCCTAATTGCCAACAACTTGTTTTCATTTGCTAACAATTCTGAATGGACTGTGTAACTTGACTAGGTCAGTAGAGTGAATGTCAGGTTTGGTTCTTAGTGAGGATTTTTTTTTTTTTTTGTTAATATGTGGTATGCATTTTGAATTAGCTTATGAGATTCAAAGGACTTTGGCATGTTGAGGTGATCAGAGAAACTCTACGACTTTCAGGTTTATTCTGCCCTATTGCGGAGCATGCTATTGATTTTCTTTCCTATTCTATACATAGCTGAGTGGCAGAAAAAGATTTATGTTGCCAGCTCTTTACAGTACAAATTTTATGGTCTGATTTGATGAGTAAAACTACTGTCATTTGTAATTGTCCTATTTTGACCCGGCAACATATAACTATTTACGATCAGTATTGTTAGGCTGGGAAGCTTTTTGGGGGAGCTGTATTCCATCATGTTGCTCGTGTTTTATATACCCTCTTCAAAATGTGCTAAACTTGTATGCACTTGTTATGGAGTTATGGTGCTTTTGTCCTGGTGACATTGGTTCTTACACATTTATTTTTGCTGTCATTGTTCAGAAGAGAAGCGAAGAGCTTGCTCATGCATCTGGTGAACATGTTGATGTTGGTAACTGTTCTGGTGATAAAGTTATTATGGGGTCTAAAGGACGTAGTATGGCGGCACATCAATTTTCTGCTGCAAATAGTAGTAGTGCTGTGTACACAGATGAATTCAGCACTTCTGTGGCTACGCTGAACATTGTATGTATGCTTGTCTCATCAGTTAGTTTACCAGTTTGGTCCATGTTGGTTGTTTTGAGAGTACTTGATCTTGATTATTCAATTCTGTAGGTCGTTTTGATCAGGTGACATTTTCATAATAAGTTTGTTTTTCTTTAGGCGGTTATTTGGTTCCATCTCCATGAGTATACAAAGGCATTATCGGTTCTAGAACCACTGTATCAAAATATTCAGCCCATTGACGAGGTATTATAAATGGTTTTATCTGTTATGTTTTGGTGGTTGTAATACTGTACTAACTGCTGTTCAATGTATTCATATGCAGACAACTGCTCTTCATATATGTCTTTTATTGCTTGATGTTGTTCTAGCCTGCCACGATGCATCAAAATCTGCTGTGAGTTCAATTGTACTTTCACCCTTCTATTTATATCTATTCAATATCATGTAGGGGTTCAGTTTTCATTCTTATTACAATAAGCAGCATGCTTAATTTGTTAGTGCTTCGGAACACCTATTTGCCTTATATTTCTTGCATTAATCACTTTTACTGCTTCCACTCTCTGAACTTTCATCTAAAGATAAGTTGAAAAGTAACAAAAGACTATTACAACTCTTGAGCCTTTAAGAAGGTTTACTTACAGGGTGTGATTGGTCAACGATGATGTTATGCTGGCGTTATATTTTGGTGATTCCATGGTTGGTATGAGAGTTTACCTTTAGGGTGTACCTTGTTATGGAGCTCTTTCATGTTATGGGACCTTACTCGTCAACTACTTGAATCTTTAGGAAGGTTTACTTACAGGGTGTGACCTCTTAGGGTCTTAGTACGAAAGAGTGACTTTGTGATGCCGAGCGATCATGGTCATTGTGGTATGATGTGAGGACCCCTAAGTGAAGAGGCAGGTCCTTGATGGAGAGACTTAGTCCTGGGAGGTTTTTGTTGAGAACCTTGATGAGTGGAGGTTTTGGGGAGGACATAGTTGAGACGAGATTTTTGATGAGGACTTTGTCCAATGTTTTTTGACACTTTCTCTGGAAGAGAGTTGAGGATGAAGTAGAGGCCTTATGAGATTAGGTTTTGGGTAAGGAAGAGCCATGCGAGTTGAAGATGAGTCCTTAAGGACTATTGTCAGTGCGGAGGCAGCGAGAGTCCGAAGGCAACTCTTTTCAGGGTCTTTGAGAGAGGTGAGGATCTCATGAGGTTCTAAGTCCTTAGTGAAACTTTAGAGGATGACCTTAGAGATGGTATTTATGTACCATCAGTTATGTTTTTAAGATAATAGGGTATTGATTCATAATGATGTACTGAAAAGAAGGGATGGGGCAAGTTATTTATTTATTTATTTCTATTTTATTTCAGTCAATCTTTCTAGCTAATTTGTGGGATGGAAGTTGAATAGGTGTGTTCTTCCACCATTTCTCTCCAGTTATACTGCATGTAATTGTCATCATGTAAGGGTGTCATAGACTCATAGTCAGGAGACCAAAGATCCATGGTGGTTCTTTCAATATTACGAATAATCTTACTAGCATTTAAAGAATTTCTAGAAAGCACATAAAATGAAACAGAACATAGAAGTATGAATTCAATCAGTGTTGTCGAGGTGTGTGTCTCAGTTGATTTACAGGTCCTGTGATTTGAGAAGAGCCTCCCAGGCAAGGCGCCTTTATTTATGCAAACTTCACTTTATTGTGCTTTGGAGCACTTTATCAAGATGCGCACTTTGTGCTCCTGTTTAATCTTTAAAGAGGCCTTTCAATTTTCTTTTGTGTGTTAATTTTAATGTGAGCTGTTTTTTTGCTTAGCAAAATTGATATTTTATTCAAGTTTATGAAATCCTGAATAACTCTGAACTTTTTTTTTTTTGTGTGTGTATATTACTATGTTATAGGTTCTAGCACCTATTTTTTAAAATTGTCCTTGATTGCTCTTGAGTGGGTTTTCCCCCCCCTTCCTTTTGCGCCTTGGGCCTTGAGTAATATAAGTTGCATTGTCTAAAATGTGCCTAGCGCCTATGACTAACTTGATTCTTTCACAAGTATTCAGGCGTAATGGTTGTTAAGTTTTTTTTCCAAACTGGGAAATGTCCTGATGGTATATATATCTCAAAAATGTTTCCATGCGCAGAAGTTACACTCTTATTGTGGTATCTTTGTGTACCTGCTGATAATACTAATACTGATTACACAATCCTATGGAAGTAATGGCCATCTGGAAAGTGGCTTGTGCTTTGTTCTGTGTCCTGCTTCTAATTGAGGAAGGTGTTTTAAAGCTCGTGCTTTGGTAGATTGTATGACTTGAAAAACTTGTGAGCATCATTGTCAGAGCATTTAGCCATGTTAAATTTTAACTCTAAACTTAGGCGTTGGCATTTTGCATCTCATATGATTTACATGCCTTGAAATATGATATTGCCATATGGATTTTGTATTATATGCAATTTGACTACAAGACGGGTTTGGTTGTGGTTCAGGATGTATTTTGCTATCTTGAAAAAGCTTTTGGTGTTGGTAGCATGGCAAGTCAAGGTGACAATGGAACGGCACATCAGCAATCTACCAACCTAGTTCAGAAATCTAACTCTGCTCTGGGAAGCTCATCTGTTCCAGATGCTTCTAATTTGGATTCACCAGCTAGTGTAAATTCTTCAGAGAATCATCTATCAAGAACATTATCGGAGGAAACTCTTGAGTATGAAACCATGTTATCAACCCTCGATATTGGTGGACAGAACATAGCAAGGCCAGCCAATATTTCGTCATCAAACGATCTTTCAAGAGCCACTGTTGACAAGTCTATCAGTACTGGTGATCTGAAGCTCAAGTTGCAACTTCACAAGGTTCGATTTCTGTTGCTCACTAGAAATCTCAAGCTTGCGAAGCGTGAAGTCAAGCATGCCATAAATATTGCAAGAGGGCGAGATTCATCTATTGCTCTGCTTTTGAAGTCCCAGCTTGAGTATGCTCGTGGGAACCACCGCAAAGCGATCAAGCTTTTGATGGCATCAAGCAATGTGGCTGAGGCAGGATTTACAAGCATGTTCAACAACAATCTTGGTTGCATATACTATCAACTTGGGAAATACCACACATCAAGTGTATTCTTTTCCAAGGCTTTGGCTGATTGTTCATCTTTACGGAAAGACAAGCCTTTGAAGCTCTTAACTTTCTCTCAGGATAAATCTCTCCTTGTAACATATAATTGTGGTGTTCAGTACTTGGCTTGTGGGAAACCATTACTTGCTGCCCGATGTTTCCAGAAGGCCAGTTTGGTTTTCCACAATAGACCTCTATTGTGGCTCAGACTTGCTGAATGCTGTTTGATGGCCGTAGAGAAGGGGCTCTTAGGGGCCAATGGGGTTCCATCCGACAGATCAGAAGTTAGAGTGCATGTAATTGGTAAGGGGAAATGGAGGCAACTTGTAGTGGAAGATGGTACTTCAAGAAGTGTGCATGTTAAAGCTGTTGAACGGGATGATTCGTCTACTAGGAATGACGGACAGCCTAAGCTTTCAATGTCCCTTGCGCGGCAATGTCTCCTCAATGCCTTGCATTTGCTAAACGGTTTGGAGTCAAATGGCCTCGAGTCTGTTTTGCCTTCTGATTCGTCCATGGACGAAAATGACACAAGAGAACTAGTGTCTTCCAAGAACTTAAACCACAGGACTGCATCCATTATTGATCAGAAGGCATCTACTCTGTCAGCAGGTGTAGTACAGATAACTTCAAACGGGGATGCAAAAGAACAGAAGGGAGGAACAAGCCATGAGAATATTCAAAGCTCTCTCTCCCTTTATGAAGATATTTGCAGAAGGCAAAATCAGATGATAAAGCAAGTTGTTCTTGCTAACCTGGCATATGTAGAATTGGAACTCGAAAATCCTCTGAAGGCACTGTCAACTGCAAGGTCTCTCTTGAAACAACCAGAGCTTTCGAGAATATGCGGCTTTCTAGGTCATGTGTACTCAGCAGAGGCTCTCTGCTTGCTGAACCGGCCAAAGGAAGCTGCTGGACATTTGTTCATATATATGTCTGGAGTGAATAATATGGAATTGCCATTCAATCAGGAGGACTGCGAAAAATGGCAGGTGGAGAAAGCTGTTGACTGTGAAGAGCTAAATGGATGTTCAGGGACAGCTAAGATCTCTACCCCCGAAGATTCACAGGGAATTATGTCCCTCAAGCCAGAAGAGGCTCGTGGAACCCTCTATGCCAATTTCGCTGCCTTGGCTGCAATGCAGGGTGAATTTGAGCAGGCACACCAGTTTGTGATGAGAGCATTGTCCATAATACCTAAAAGTTCGGAAGCCACCCTGACTGCAATTTACATCAATCTCATGGTGGGGAAGTCGCAAGATGCTCTTGCCAAGTTGAAACAGTTCGGTCACGTTAGATTCCTTGACAGTGGTTTGACATTGAATAAAGCTTCGTGATAATTGTACCGGTGGAATTGAATTTGTTGTGTCTATCACATCACTCAGCGCGGTTAGCAGGTAGATCAGCGATCCTTGAGTTGAGGAGGATTTGTAACATATATATAGTCCCAATTCACAGAATAAATTGTTCTGTTCTTTTTTCTTTTCTTTTTTTTTCCTCTTGATATTTGTTAGGGGTCGTTGATGGGTGAATTGGGTGAGAGTGTTTTGGTTAGTGAGGAGCCCAACACCCAAATCTGAGACGTAGTTGTGATTGATCAGATTAATGTGTTTTAGTGGCTAATCAGGTTGTATTCAGGAATAGAGGTCCTTCCTGCCCTGCTCTTCTCGAGATAGAAACAGAAACATTTATTCATTTTCAATTGAATTTTGAATTCCAAGTCTTTGATTTTCATGTCTGATTGTATTTGCTTGTTGTGGAGAATGTATGAAGAAATCTAAACTCTATAGACACCACATGTTGTGAAGAAGAAGAAGACGAACAAGTTTCATGTGCAATTGCTCAAAGGGTTCCCTACCTATTTTAGTTTGCCTTTTGGTCTCTGTCATTTTTCATCCTTCTATTTCATTTCATCTCCTTTTACATTCCTACCTACCTTTACACTTTAAAATGATGTTATCATTATCTTTTGTTTGGAGAATTGGTTGTCATGTTACTATTATTATATTCTTGTGTACCTTCCCCGTGTATGTTAGTATATGTTCATGTTGAACGAAGGTAAAGCTTGTCGCCACTTGAGCCCTCCGCCTATTAAT
>JAYMTA010002246.1:0-17044 GCA_036897625.1 Pelargonium cotyledonis | reverse complement strand
GTAGTACCCTTATTTTTGAGCCTTGGCTTTTTCTTTCAATACACCTTTATTACAAGCCTATGTGCCCGTTTGTTCTTGGCTTAACATTATGCTTGAACCCTTCGTGCTTATAGTGAACACGGTGTTCATTTTGAACGCTAAATCATTGAGTGGGGTTAGATAGAAACATTTGGAATGGGTTTGAGAATTGTGTATGTATTGATTTTGCCTTGGTTTTCTATTTCGATAGTAAGAATAAAGTTTGGGGGTTCCTTGTGATCATTAAAAGAAAAGAGGAAAAATGGACAAAAGCAAAAGTATCAACAAAATAAATAAAGAATGTCCAATGAAAAATAAAATAGATCACAAGTCTCCCCCTCCATAATAATGTGAAATCAGAATAGAGGGTAAAGTGTATTTCATAAAAAAGGGAAAATAGGATTGTAATGTGGGTTGTGTGTTTGTGAGCGGGATGTACATCGAGTTCACTATAGGTGCAAATTGAGATTCATGAAATAACCTTACCGCACCCGAACCTTAGACTAACGTTACAACCTATGATAAAATCCTATTGATCCCGATAGCTAGAGGCCTCTAGATTAGTGGAGAAGAGAAGGCTACTTAACCTATGGAAGTATTGCTTGAATTGAAGTTGAACCTTGAATGCCTTTACTTGTAATTGAGGAAATGTTTGAGTAACAAGAACTACACACATGCACGATGTCAAATTGTGACTTTGTAAATTTTGTGATATTATTCTGTGTCAAACCCCATGGTGTGATTGCTTATATATTCTTTTGGAAGGAATTAAATCTTGAACATTACTTTAAGTACCTAGCTCTCATGATAGTGATTGATGTGTGCCTAGTTAGTTTGCATGTAGCATAGTTGCATATAGGATAGCTTTGCATAATTTAGGACTCTTTTTCTTTTTCTCACTCTTCCGCATGACGACATGCTTGAGTTTCAGTTTGGGGAGTTTGATAACTCGCATTTTATACTAGTTATTGAACCCTAAATCATGCATAGCTGTCCATTTTTTCTCTTGATTTATGCTCAAACAGCCCCTACTTGAGTGTAAAACAACCCAATTGCTCCTCTTGGTGCTTAATTGTCACAAATCCTGACTTTAGGTTATTTTTGGTATTTTCATGCATTTATTCGCTCATATGTACTCTGCATGTTTTAGTGTTCTGGACATTTTCAGGATGATTAGAGCAGTCCCAAGCATGGAAGAGAGCAAAAATCGAAGTTAGAAATTCAAGGAAGGGAACAGGTCTCTAGCGTCGCGGCATTGTCCTTCATCGCCGCGGCGCCCAACAATCAGCTAATCTCGGACCTCGACGCGTGTCACCAGCTAAGCAACGAAGTTAGCGGTGTAGTCAACGCAGTCAACCTTACGGGACGCCGCGGCGCCGGCCTCCATTGCAATTTCGGAAATTAAGTTTTTTTTTGGAGCCACCATTACATTCTCAGCCGTTTTTGAGTGAGAGTGAGAAGAGAATGAGTCCAGAGCTCAATGAGGGTGATAGTGGAGAATTTTTTGGAGTTTTGGTTGGTGATCGTCATCATCAACCGCCTTAATTTAGCCTCTAGACTCTTTGTGTGGGAATTGTAAGCTCGAACTCCATATTTACTCGTTGTTTTAGTATTTGATTTCTAGATTTACGATTGTTGATCGAATAATTGTGCATGTTATTGGTTGATAATCGTATTTGGGATTTATTGCTTGAAATGGTTTGTTTAATAGTTAATCTATTTTTGTGTATGAAAATGGTTAGCTAGTAATCTTTTGTGATTTAGGGGTTTGAATGACTATCTTTGATGTGTACATAGTGTTGTAGATGCTTGTGCGTGTGTATGTACGGATTAATTCGGTTAGCCATTCAAAAGGCAAGTTGAGCAAATCGACGGGTTAGACTCAACTTGATCGTAGTATGAAATTTCTTACACAAAAGGGGGAACTTCATACGGATCACACCGAATGGATTGGGCGATTCGATACCATAAATTGAGAATCACCTCTAATCCCCTTGGCTAAACGTCATGCTATTGATTGCAACAAAATCACTTAGATTCGAAAAGACCCTAACCGGGTAATCGAATACTAAAGAAAGCCGGGTAATCCCAACATTATCACGCACTAGAATCTCAATATTAAATTCATAATTAAAGTTGATTTATTCACACCCCCGAATCACGATCTCTCTATCCAATTAGAAGTTGAATTTGTTTTGAATTGATTAATTGATTAATTTTAATTGATTGATTAATTGATTGATTAATTGACTTGATTTAGTTTAATTTATTTTATTTTATTTTCTGGTTGACTTTAATTAGTCAACACAAAACATTTCCAAATCCCATCATTGTTTACTTGCTTTCTTAGAAACTATAAACTCTTTCACCGACTAGTTTAACTATTCACCGACCAAGTCCCTAAGAATCGATATCCGAACTTCACGGACCATTATTATAAGGTCGACTCTGGTATACTTGCTGGACACACATTAACTATGCGAACACCGAGAATGTGTTTAATCCTCCTTATGAGCAAGTGAGCAGAAATCAAGCTCTTCCTAGATTCAATAGACCAGTTGATTAGTATTAACTGATGACAAGGAAAATAGCCTAGCATAATGCTCCCCCTCCCTAACACCAACTGTCTCAAAGCATAAAAGAGGTATTGCAAAATTCATCGCCACATCTCTACGAGATAGGGGAGAGACACGTGCCATAATCATGGAGTTGCAAGCTTCAAGGAAGGACACTGACGTCGCATTAAGGAAACTTAAAACTCAAGTCAATCAGTTGGATAGAGCGATAAGTGTTAGGCCTCCGGGAACACATCCAAGTGATACAATTAATCCCGGAGCCTCTGATCCTAAGCAAGTGATGTCTGTCTCTATTGGCGTGACAACTGGGGGAGGAAGAGCAAGACTAGCTTGAGGTAGTTGATGAAACCTCTGCATGATGCAGTTGAGGTGGACAAGAAGAAGGATCCTGAGTGTTTTGCTATGACGTGCAAATTCGGCATGGACATTTGGTCTCAAATTTTTGTGACACAAGAGCGGAAATCAACATCATTCCACTCACAACGTATAACAAATTAGGCATGAGACGGCTCCAACAAGCATCCAACAATATAGAGTTGGCTGACGATTCAAATGTGCATCCAAATGGTGTAGTGTGTGATGTGAATGTGATTGTGGGTAAGTTTTTCCCTTCGGATTTTGTGGTGATCGACTACGAGTCCAATCCTATGCTCTCAATAATTTTTGGTAGGCCATTCTTGGCCACTGCCAAGCCTCGTATCGATCTCGAGGGGAGTAACTCGAACTTCGAGTTGGGGCTGAGAGTTTATTCTTTAAAATATCACCCTTGAATGGTGAAGATGAGGAATAGGATGAGCCATTTTAATTGTCTCGTGCTCGTGCTCATGGCTTCAAGTAGTTTGTGAAGCCATGTTTTTGTTTGATACATTGCTAAATGTTATTTGGTGCATCTCTTGAGGGCCCTTTGAGTTCAATAGACGATGTTAAACAAATGCGATGGCTAGGAAGCAACCTAGTTTGTTTTTCATTTCAATAAAATTGGTGGTTTGGGCGATGAAACAAAGCCAAAAAGTGGAAACAGTGTCCACGCCGTGGCGTAAGTCGATTAACGCCGCAACATTTTGGGACATATTGGAAAAATGAAGTGTGAACCTCCGATAATTATTTTGCGACGTAGGTGATTTACGCTGCAGCGCTTTGGAATTCAAACACCGCCTCACCACAACGTAAACCCATTTATGTTGCGGTGCCGCATTTGCAACTTATTTTCAATTTTCAGAAATTTGGGTTTTGGAAGTAATTTTTAGGTAAGTTTCGGGGATTGCTTTGTTTCTTAACCTATTCTATATAGGACTTGAAAATTAGAGCCTCCTTTAACAAGTTTTAGGACACCAAAACCCTATTTTTCTAGTTTCACGTTTGAGGCTTCTTCTCCAAGAAAGCTTGAAGACTCTAATAAAGCTCCATTGAAGTTCCTTCTCCAAGGCAATCAAGTGCAAAGTTTCCATATTTTTAATTCTGCATACTTTAGAAACTTGTTGATTGGTTGTGTTGGTGATTATTTTATGAAAATTCTCTCTTTTCACTCTCTTGATTTTCAAAACCTCCTTGTCTTTTCGATATGTCAAGACTCTTAATAACAATCATGAAATCTTGTTTCTCTAACTCTACGGCTGATCCCATTGAGTTATCATCATCTTCTTCCTTGAAAGTTGATGATGATAACCAAGAGGCTTCCCTTGAGGAAGACCCAAGTGAGGCCACGTCGTGAGATGAGGGTCCTAGGGATGTTGCAATCCTGAGATTTGCCCATCCCGATCTGCCCAATGATAAAGGTGATTCTCAAGATCACCCGAAAAGTGTGGATCCTGAGCAATTGTCAGTTTATGACCCACTCGTATTTGTATCGAAAAGAGCATTCAAGCACCATGAAAAGCTTATCGCCGGAGGCATCAAGACATTTCCAAAAAGGGGCTTTTCATGGGTAAAAGGAGTAGTTAAGGTTTTCTTGTCTCAAATTCTTGCTTCGGGATGGGGTGAGTTTGCCATGCATTACAAGGGGCATGGTTCATTGAATGTAATTAACACACGAATTTTATTTAAATTTCCTTCATAACATTGGTCAAATTCCTCCAGTGTAAGTTATGGTTTGGGGCAAAACCTTCACAGTTAGTGCCACGATCATTAACAATCATCTTGGAGGACCCAAAATTGATCCCAACTCTTGCGAATTCTATGCAATCTATGACACAGATGAATGTAATTTGGAAGAGTTGAGTGAGGTACTCTATGAGCCTACGGATCGAGTCACATTGAATGAGAACGGGCTACCTAGGGTTAAAAAGAGTGATCTATGTTTTGTAGCAAAAGTTTAGATAATATTCATGAACACCCATTTTTCCCCACCGGAAACATAACCGAGGTGTCGGGCGATCTTTTGATAATGCTATTTTGTATTCTAACGAATCAGAAAGTGCACTTGAGAAGAGTAATCTTTGTAGGGATGAGACAGGCTGCCAAATCTGATAGGTTATGGTATACCGACTTCATTAATGATTTGTGCAAAAAACTAGGAGTTCGGATAACAGAATGGGAAGAAAAGATCCAAGGTGCCACAGTTATCTCGCGTTGAGGGATCAACATGATCGACATGGGGTCCGGAGTAATGCTTACGGGAGGGCATAGAAGTGGTAGTAGAAGAAAGTTGATTGAGAGAGTATTATAGAAGAAAGAGAAAGAGGAGAAGGAGAAGAAAGAGGAGAAAGATGGAGAGGCATCTACTTCTAGGAGTTCATAACTTCAACTCTAAGAAGTGATGGGGGCTATTCGGAGGTTGGAAGAAAAAGTTGACAAGTTGACTACATTTGTCATTGGGAAGCAAGCTAGTGGCATCCAATCAAGGGAGCCACACAAAAGAAAAGAAAAAGAGGTAACTTCTTGCAAGGGCAAGGGCAAGAATCCCCAAGAAGAGCTGAGTAGCGAGGAAGATAGTAGTTGGCCGGGAAGCAAGCAAGTGGCATCTAATTTTAAGTTATGGGTTTTTTTAGGTTATGAGAATGATGTAGTCGCTAAGTGAATCTATGCATGCTTGTACTTCTAGAATTGGATTGATGATCTATGAGGCAAAATGACTAGGAGACTTGGTTTTGGTTGAATCTGATTTGGGCCGTTTTTGATTCGTTTATGCCAAATTGTACCTACCTGTGGCATTATTCCATAGTTTTTTCCATTGAGCCTTAGCCATTTTTCTTGACACCCACGTTACAAGCCTATGTGCCCTTTTGTTTCTATGCCTACATATGTTTGATCTCTTGTGCTTTAAGTGAAATCAATTTCATCTTTTAGAATATGTTTTTTTAGTAGGTTTAGTGTAGGAATAAAAGGGTTGGTTTGTCTTGGGTGCGGGAATGGTTGGCGCAAAATTCCTTTACCTCTTAGCATGATCTAAGTTTGGGGGGTTTTTATTTGGTGAAAACGCTCTTAAGCAAAAAAAAAAAAAAATGCAAACAAAGAAAAAGAATGGACAAAATAGAAGAAGGAAAAATATAAGCAATGAAAAGAATAAGAATCCAATTCAACAAAAGAAAAAGAGCCACCAAAAATAAAAACTTCAATTCATTCAATAAGGAGTGGGAAAATTAAAAGATGCAACAAAATGGGGAATCAAGTTGGGAAATGTGAAGTGAGGTGTAGGTGACATTGAGTTCATTCAAGGTATAGAGAGCTTAGTTTAAAATCCTTATCCATACCTTAAGTCTAGCTTTACATTACAACCTAATGAAAGAGCTATTAATCTTAACAAACCAAGGACCCCTAGATTAATGGAGTAGTGAAACCAATCCCAACCTATATAATGAAGAGCATGTCATGTGTAAGCCTTGGGACACATTGTTTGAATGATCAAAGAATGACCGGATGACAAGAACACACACACACACACACGATAGACCAATGCTATAATTATCTTGCTTGTGTAACATGTTTGGATTGACCTTGAGTTATCTGATCAATCATTGCATCTTTGAGAGAAAATTAAGAAAGCTTGTACATTCAACCATGTTGGTAGAAGTGTCCAATTGATAAATGCCTAATTTGGATTGCATATAGAGTAGTTGCAGGCAGAGTAGCATAACATAACTTTTTCTCTTTTTCTCTTTTTCTCTTTTTCATCTCCTTCGCATGAGGACGTACTCGAATCTAAGTTTGGGGGTTGATAACTCGTATTTCTACAAGTTACTTGACCCTAATTTATATGCATGCCTTATATTTATTTCAATTGTGCACATTTTACATTAAAATTACATTTTTAAACACAAATGGCATGAAAATCGGCTTTGGCGTGTTTCTACTCATTTTATGCTAATTTTAGCTTATTTGTGCCTTAAAAACTATGATTTAGTGTTCTGGATAATCTCAGGTCATTATCTCGAAACTCGGGCATGAAGGGGAGTAAAAGCCGAGTCGAAAATATGCCGAAACGTGGGAGCCTTTCCGCCACAGTGCTCCAAAAGTCAACGTCAAGTAAACAATTGGAGATTAACACAGTGTCGCGACGTAACTCAATTTCCACCGCAACTCAAGACTGATTCTCTATAAATGGGAAAGTTGGGATTATGGTTTCTAATCCCGATTTTTCCTAGCCTTTAACTCTTTTTCTTCCATTCTCTTGAGTTCATTCTCAGATTCCATAGCCTCTATTCGTGCTCATCTATCCCCTTCCACCATTGAAGATTAGATTAACCTTTTGGTAGCTTCTAGTGTGTGATCTTAGGCATATAAAGAGAAAAGATTGCTTTCGCTAAGTTGATTGCCGCCCCACACTAGCTTCTAGTGTGTGATCTTAGTCATACAGCTGTTCAATCTATTATTATGTTTTGCAATATTAATTCGGTACTGATTTATTTATGCATTGTTGTGTTTATTGCAATTATGTATAACTAATCCCTAGTGGTAGGGATGTAGTTGGCTTGAGTTAATTTTTTGATTAGCATGTTGTTATTGTTTAGTTATTATTTAACTTTTCCATTGTGATGTTTCTTTGGGTGCAATGCCTAGTTATAGATTGATCACCCACGACTTTGATCACAACGCGAGACTCACCTTGATCATAGTGTTTCTCATGTGGATCGAACCACTTAGTGAAACGACCCTTTTGCAGTCACATGCTCTTGGGCGTTCCATACCTTCAATAGATTCGGTTGCATAGCCAACACGTATATGACCCCCTTGTAGTCTCATGCATGGGAGAACAAATTACACCTAGGACTTAACCGAGGATGGTGTATTCGTGTTGAGTTTCAAGTGAGCCTTACAATGGACAGTTGATTATTTGAGCGGGCTTAGGGAATGGAAAAGTAAGCTACTACACTTTAGCAGTTAATTGGAACATTATCCCATTCATAAGTAAATTGCATCACGATCACGTGTATCATATATGTTAATCTCTGCTTTATATTCTTGTTGTTTACTTTTTATGCAATTTACTTTTTTTGTACCAACAACACACACCCTTCACTATTTAATTTCCTGCATAGTTAAATAGCTACAACTCAGTTTACTCTTTACCACCATTGTTCCCTATGGAGATGACATACTTGGAACTTACCAGTTCTATATTACTTGAGCGACTCTCGTACACTTACCAGAATTATGCACCACTGGGGACATCAACAAAGACTAGAACTGAAAGTAATGAAGATCATGGTGAAGTCCAACAAAACACCTAAATAAGATAAGCTAATAAAGGACGAACTCATTTGGATCATCAACTAGATCAGGATGGGAAACTGGTACCCGTGGTCCTGACATCTCGTGATGTAGGCTCCTCAGCTTAAGGAGCCCAATGCGGAGGTCACAGCTTAGAAGGAAATGCTCCCAAAGGTTCCAGTGCGCCTCAACCTTAAGAATCTACTTCTCAAAAATGAAAGTGTAACTTGAGCGCCCATGGTACCTCCCGTCAAAGGTCCTTTACGGAACAAGTGTTGTCCCTACCCATAGTTGTGGCTCCCTATGACTCATCCGGTCATACTCACGCGATTCAAGGTACTTCTCCCAAGAAAAAGGTAACCAACGATGGAAACACCTCAGTATGGGCTCGCAGGAGGAGGTAATGAACCATTTCTTCAGCCTTGGAGGCTCAATCTCATCCCCCACGGAAATGCGAAGGATCTCAATCCTTCCTTGGGAGCGTTCTAGGCGAAGATTCTTTCCAATATTGGTAGCATACTCCAGACTCCTCAGGAAGTGATCAATGATAGCCTTGGAATCTTCGGTTGGGGCAGATTATTTTCCTATCTTAGGCAAGGCTGGAGGTCCGCGATCTCCCTCTTAGTTTGAAAAGAAAATATGGAAAATCATCAAACAACTATAGCAAAAAAACACAGCTGAATGGAGAGGAAGATTGAAAAAAAATTCAATTTTTGGAGTTGTCATACATCAATGCTGCAACATCGAAGACTCATGTCGCGACATGACCACCATAGACGTGAACTTGATTTATGGTGCCCATGCCGCGACATACAATCCATTTTCCTCGACATCCACTTCTGAAAAACATACTTAAAATTTTATGGAAATTCAGCTTCGAGCCTCCCGAAACCGGGAGTCGAGAAAATACAAAGAAAAGTGATATCCTCATAGGGTGAGTGAAGAAACCTGTGGAACTGCTTCAGCTTGTTTAGCGAAGCAGTGGCAGCCCTGCTATTCTCCGCCCCATCCACCAAGATTTACTCCATACTAGTCACCTTAGCCTTAAGGCATTCAACAAAAACTCAAAAGCATCTCGAGCCTCCTGAAGAGTGTTTACCTTTAGCTCCAAGGTCTCACATCTAGCCTTGGAAATAAGACTCTCTCTCCCAACTTTCTCCAAGCGTGCCTCATGCGACTAAGAAACAGAATCATGCTCAAGTTGGAAGCCCTCCTTCAAAGAGGAAACCTCATTCGTATGTTCCTTTAACAAGCAGATAACCTCATCTACATACGCCTTCACCAACAAAGAAATTTGATCTGCATGAGCCTTCTCCAAGACATAAATCTCATCCAAGTGACAAGTAAAAGGAAATATATAACAAAATAAATTTACCATACAAATCTTTTTAACTAGCTCCACCAAAGGATAGTACGCCTCCGATTCGGACTCCACTTCACTATATGAAGTGTCAAACTCCTTGTCCTCCTCCTCAGCCACGTCTGCATCAACATCCCTAAGAGGAGTCAGGCATGCACTACGAAAGGCTTGAACAAAATGATGTGCTAGCCCAATACTAGGAGTCACATCCAAAGAAACCTCATCACCGTCTAGACCTAAGGTCATGAGAGCCTTGCTTTCTTCGTGATACCAGCCTCTAATGATGACAGACAAGGGGCTAGAACTAGAAGCTCTGCCAGGTGATGACCTCTTGGCATGAGGCTCATCCTCCTCCAATGTAACTAGTATGACCTCAGTTCTAGGGCATGAATAAGTGGGAGGATGGAGGAAGAGTAGCGAGAGATCATGGGAACCTCACCAGACCAAGGGAACAATGCTTCCCGCAACTTAAGGAGCCTCGCCTCCTCAGGGAGCCTTAGCTCCAAACATGCAAAAGGGATCATGACCCTCAACCATTATGACTCTCATTGATATACAGACTTTATCTCCACCAAGAAATGATAAGTCCTTGCTCACTTGGCAGTGCAACCAAGAGTTGAGACCTTGCTCCCTTGGTAACATAGGCAAAAGAGCTCCACTTGGAGTGAAAAATGAGTTCCACAAAACCAACCATGCCTCTAAAGGTAGGCATGACTGCCATCAGACTAAGGGACATTATTCCCTTAACTCATCATAGGAACCAAGTAATCTCTTAACAAAGGGAGTAGGTCGAATCCTCACCCATCTATGGTAAGTAGGAAAATATATTCAGCACAATAATGAAGACATATGGAGAAAAATTTTTAAGTAAAGAAAAGTAAGAAACATACTCGTTCATGCTAATTTAGAGCAATGCACAACTCTGTCTCAAGCTCACCCTCAATAATAGCATACTCTTGGTCCCTCTGCTGCATTAATTCTTTCTTAGCTATCATTATGGCGCTCTCCCTCTTCTCCAATCCCAGCGCCTCCCCCAATGGAGATATACTAGTGCTCTCTTCCTCCTTAAGCTGAGTAATCCTGGATCTCATCTCAGCCTCCTAGTAAGCTGGCCTAACATTCTTGTCTTTCTCCACCCTCAGCTTATCCTGCAGCTAAGTGAATCTTGATGCCACGACCTCAATATTAGCGTACCTCACTCTACGCCTGCTATGGTAATTGCGTATTACATGCTCAACTCAATTCCTAGTTGAACTCACATGAAGAAGGAAACAACAGAGAAATTAGCAACCTAACTAAAATGGTAAACATATACGAGCGATAAGAATGGAAGAGCACAAAATAAAAAATAAAATTACATGGGAAAAAGACTCATAAACATGTATCCTAATGAAGGGAAAGACTCAGAAGAAGAATCTCGACGAAAATCCTCAAATAAAGAATCCATTGTGTGCCCATGCAGATCATCGGGGATCAGGAAATCAAAACTTCCCATACTTGAATCATCACCCTGAACTACAAGCTCTAAATAAGGGAACATAGTGGCCTGAGTCTGAACAAGACTAGGTCCATCAATTTTTATAGCCGATGGAAGAGGAGAAATCAAAATTTGATCAGGGGCATAACTAGTCCCTTCAAAAGCAACATGTTCCAGGAAGGGCTAAATGACTGTAGTAGGATGTTGCTTTACCTCCTTGATAACTGGAAGCTCATGAAGCTCAATAAGAGATGGAGGCTCTAAGGACTGAAGCTCATCACCTGAGCTTGAACATGACTAACCTCCTCTATAGCTGCAGACTCTATAGGAGGAAGATCACTAGTTAAAGGTTGAGTATGGCTAGCCTCCATAATATGAGAAAGATCCATCGGCAGGTGGAACACTTGTATTTCTACGTGTTATTTGACCATTATTTATGTCATGCATCCCTCATTTCACTCATGGATTGCCTAAGATTTGCTTTGGTTGTGTATAATTTACATGAAAAATACACTTTTACAAACAACCGACACATGTTTTGAATTTGGTGTATTTTTACCCATTTTATGCTAATTTCTGCTCATTTGTGCCTAAAATACTTTGATTTAGTGTTTTGGAGCTTTTCAGGCCATTATCTTGACGTTTAGGCATGAAGGTGAGTGAAAACCGAGTCAAAATCAATGAGGTATACCGACAGTTACCCCACAGCACCGAACCATTTATGCCGCGACGCCACAAAAGTCAAAACCAAGTCACACGACACCACAGCGCCAAGCAATCTACGCCCCGACGCAGACTCTGCACTCTATAAATAGGAAAGTTTGGCTAGGGTTTAGGACCCAATTTTTGGCCTTTCTTCCAGCCGTCTTGTGTCTTCTTGCTGAGTTTTTCCAGTGGATTAAGAGCCTCCTTTCATTCTTTTTCCATTTGGTAGATAAATTAGTATGTGATCTAGGCTAATCAAGAGCATTGCTCAATCGATTACCGCCCCATACTATTTTAGGGTTATTGTTTCTATTTTTACTTTACAAACAATTGGATTTGAACCTTGTAATCTGATACAATTGTTCTATCTATGAGTATGCTTCATTTTATCAATTCGATAGCTTATTCTTTATACATAATTGTGTTCTATACATCCACATGTAATTAATCCCTTGTGGTAGGGATATAGTTAACTTGGGGTGATTATTTTATTTGATTTATTGCTTTTGTCCAGTTGTTCAAATTCATTATGGTGGTTCGTTGGGTGCAATGCCCAGTTATGGATTGATCACCCACGATTTTGATCACAACATAAGCTTCACCTATACAATAGGGTTGTTCATGTGGATTGGACCATTTAGTGGAATTACCTCTATTGCAATAAAATGTTTTAGGGTTTCCATGCCTCTCAAAAGAGCCAGACACATAGCCAACACATATGTGACCCCTTTGCACTAATAGGCCTAGGGGTGCAAACTACATCTAGGTGTTAACCAAGGATGATGTATTCGTGTTGAGTGTCAAGTGAGCCTTACAAAGGACACTTGATTACTTGAGCGGGATTTAGGTAGTGAAAATTAGACTACTAGATTCTAGCATTCAAATAAGGCAATACCCCATTTATAAGCTAATTTCATCCCAATCACATCTATCACATTTGGTTTACCTTTGTTTTATTTACTAGTTCTTTACTTTATTGCATTCATATTCTCATCATCAAATCACACACACAATCACTATTTACGTGTCTTGTCTAGATTAAATAGTTACAACCTAATTCAGTTACCACTATTGTTCTATGTGGAGATGATTTACTCGGAATTTACCAATTCTATATTACTTGTGCGACTCTGGTACAATTGCTAGAATTTCACACCACAGGTCTCTAGAAAAACTAGGGGGAACCTGAGTAGAGTCAACTACCACCTCCTGAACCTCAATCTCTACGCCCTTTGACTCATCCAAAAGACCTCTAGAGACACTTTTTCCCTTCGCTTTACTTCAACTTCCTTCCTTTTTCTTCGCCCCGACACCTACGAGAAGAATAGGATTCTTCCTCTTCCCCACTGCCCCAGTAGAAGGGTCTGGATTCTTCCTCTTCAGCAAAGTGGTAGATATGGCGATATCCTTGAACGGTGACCAAGGGACTGAATACCTAGAGTTGTTTTTCATAACATCAACTCTCCTCGCGTTCAACGTTTGATTGAACTCAATTCTCCCCTTTGTAGCCCACAATCCCTAAACTGCAAGAGAAAAGAAGGTGTTTAGAATCAGTCTGGTAATATAGATAAAAATACTTAATGCATGAAAAGAAATAGAAAAACAAACATATGATGAGAAGGTGACACCGACTCGTTGCAGAGGCATTTACAAGGATAGGGACACTCCGACCTTCAAAAAGGACTCTCAATGTCCCCTTGAATGATCCAAGATGTGTGTCGTCTCAACGGAATGGGAATGATCAGAGGAATCACTCCCGTATAGGATCTCCTAGCAACCCCTATGAAGTACTAAACATGGCCTCTCATCAAGAATGAGATGTCATAACCCATGACCCCTTGGAGCCCGATCATGAGTATCATGTGCGTCTCTCGGTCACAGATGGTCAAGTTTTCATCTGCCATCGTAGTCACAATATGTGGTTTGATAGGCCTATATGGTAAAGAAAACCCCTGGCAAGACTGGATGAAGAATTTCTTGTGAACCTAGTTGTTATCCTTGTCACATTCACGAATGAAGATCTTGGGATGATACATATAGGTTGTACGAAATTCAGAAGTGAAGTCGCTGAGATGTTTCATGATGAACCACAATGCAAAGAGAGTAGGAAAAGGCTCTCTAGCCGAGAGCTAGCACATCGCAACGAATGCAGCAATCTTCCTAATGGACGATGGAGCCAAGTCGCATAAGAATATCCCAAAGTGAGTAATGACCTTCTCTATAAATGGGTCCATGGGCAAAGAAATACCTGAAGTGAAGTGACCCATGCAGAAAAGGACCTCTCCTTGACGAGGAACAATGTCGCTCCTCATCCCTGGGAACTTTAGCCCTAAAATTCTTCGTAAAGATTCCATGGCTCATTCATAGAGCTTGAAGCTCATCCAAAGTGACCTCATGAAAGCCCACTCCCTCATAGATTCCAGTTAGAGAAAAATGCACAGATCAACATCAATATGAGCCTGGACTGCATCAGGCAAAGTAATACCCTCAAAAGCGCCTTGAAGCACAGAGACATGAGTTTCAGCCAAGGTGAGAGCCAAAGGACAACTGTAAGGAGCAGCAGGCCAAACATAGGAAGAAGTGGGCAAACTGAACAGGAGGAACAACAAGAGTAGTGACTATAGTGTCTTTTCCCTCATCTAAATTGGACTAGACCCCAAATAACTCATTTATGAGCTCTGGATCACTAGATGGCTCAACCTGGAGATTAGACGAATCAACCCAATGACCAACTAGTTTAGCTCAAAAAGTTGTTGGTCGTGTGCTTGACGTTCTTGGGAGCACCAAACATGATCAAGCTTAGGGAAGGAAAAAATATGTATTAGTATGGTCATCAAAGCAAAAATAACAAAGCATTGTAAAAATGCAAAGGAGCACAAAAAGATAAAAAAAACAAAACAAAAATGTAAAAATCGAGATAAAATAGAAACGAGGTCCAAAAAGGGGACGAGCGACGCGGTACGTGCATGGCACGGCTGTGTGGCTAGCCCTGCGTAGCTAGTCCCGTGTGGCTAGCCTCTCCCCTTCCTTGAAAATCCCTAACTTTTTCTAAGAGCAGTCATCGCACGTCACCAAGCTTGCTCACACGGCAACCATGGCCAAAGGGCATTCGCGTATACCTTCCCATCCCGCGCATGCTTGCTTATCCCATGCTTAGACCAACAACAGCCAGCACTTGGGCATCAACATCACATTGTGAAAATCTAGCCGCAAGCTCCCCTTGCTCATGGCCATCCATGGCCAGTCATGGCCAAGCCTCCATTCCTTGAGCATGTGGCAGCAAGGGGATGGCCCAAGCTTCTCATACAACCTTGCCTAGAGCAAGCCGCACAACCTTCCATGTAGAAGATGATCGCCGGAAGAGGTTCGACCAAATTTTGTTTTCTAGAAGTTCTATGTTCGCTACGTAGAACATGATTCATATGCTAATCATGGCATAAAAAAGGTCTACGAAGCAAAAATTGAAGAACGAAGTAAAAAGACAAGGATGGATCACTTACTTTGTTGATGAAAGAAGCCCCAAAGCTTAAAAGAGAAAGATGAAGTGAAAAATGGTGATGTTAGCAAAGTATAGAGGAAATGAGAAAAATTCCTCTTATGGAAAAATTTGGAGGGAAAGAGAGAATTTGAAATTTCCTCTCAGCATAAGTAAGGCAAGTGTTGGCATCAAAGAGGGCTAACCATGCTCAGAACAATGAGCTTTAGAAGAGTTCACTACGCTTACAGTAAAAATGACATCAGAAGCAAGGGTTTGGCAAAGAATCAGTTCGCATGCCAACGTCCCATGAAACTAGGACATGCGTGTGGCTAGGCCCCGCGTGAGGCTAGGCCTCGTGTGTAGTTAGGCCCCGCGTACGGATATGCTTCACATGCATCTAGGCCTCATGCCCTGAGCACACATCCATCCACGAGGTCCCGTCCGTCTGTGCCCGTTAGTACCTCAATATTTTTCTGCGTCGTTCATCCTGCACGAGAGCACATCCATCCACGAGTGCGATCCACCCGTGTGGCTAGGAATGTCGTGCGGCTAAACATGTCGTGCAGCTAGTTATGCTCATGTGGCTTGCTCCATCTGAGCATTTATCTTTGTCGGGATTAACGCTTTGCTCCATGCTCTTAGACATCAACTACTAAAATCCCATCATCCTTGGGCTCCCACACTTGACGTATATAAGCATAGAACTTCACCTCAAAAGTGAGTGACTCCTTCCAGGTGCCTCATCCCTGTTCAAAAAGTGTTTATCCCTGCTGGTGTGCAAACCTAACAGGATAGAGACGTGAGAAGAGACTCAGCCTCTGCGAGCCGTCGCCCAATGTTGACCAACCAAAGGTCTCATAGTGGCAGGTAAATCCAAAAGCTAAAAATAGGGCCCTAAGGCCTCTAGAAAATAAGTTCATAACTTTTGTTGTTTGAGTATTTGCTATCTAGAACCAAAAACTCTCTCAAAAGTGTTCTTTGCGTTCTTCAAAGTGTTCTTTGCGCTCTTCAAAGTGTTCTTCGTGCATTCTTCACTTATTGAACGAACAACGAAGATCTAATTCAGCTTCCAATTACATAAGATTTTTGGTGTGTGGAGATCTCATTCTTACACCAAAGGATGTTTCCTGGGCACACTCTCAGGACTCAACTTAATGGTACGCTACCTTGCGCAGGTCTCAGCAAGGGTTGGAGCACAGTCAACGCATCCACATGACTTATCCTAACTTGATCTTGTCCTTGACCCTGACTTGAACCTTGACCTTGACTTAGACATTGACCTTGATTGAGGATAAGAAGACCAAACGATGACATTTCAAACCTTGATTTTAATTTAACTTGAAAAAAATAGTCAAATCAACTATTTTGCATACTTAACTGTATTATCACAATTTTCTTATACTAAAACTATTTTCAAATGGATGGTTTTATGGCAATTCCTAAGCTATTGTTCAATATTGTTGGAAAAACATACAAAATTTGTGTTAGACTAAAAGATTTATTAAAAGTTATGGTAGATACACTATAATTATTGTTAAGATTGAAGATGTTAAAATGGATCCCAATGCTATGGAGTTGAAAAGAAATCAGATGAAACAAATACTCTCTTTTAAATAAGTTTTAGTTTTGTCAAAGAACTATGTATATCTACAAATGACTGCTTTTTTTACCTGCAATTGTTTGAAGAATGAGGAAAAATATTGCACTCCACCTAAAACTCCAACATCAAGCGCTTTAGTTATCAATACTGATTGTGCCCCACTATCTTCCACTGAATGTGTAAA
>JAYMTA010002245.1:0-17048 GCA_036897625.1 Pelargonium cotyledonis | reverse complement strand
CGGATCCCCGATATTTTGTTTCTTCCAAGAATCTAAAATTCCACAAGACCACCCCCTCCCCTCCCCCCCAATCCGTTCTCTCTGGCCACCTCAGAAAGCCCTAAGCAGGCTATCGCCTTCGCTTGGAAAATTGGGAGGCATCATTCATATATGGAACTCAGACAGAGATGCTTCATCGCAACATGGTTCATCTGGCTCGCTCTCAACCAAGCCGTCTCCGGACATCACCTTCACCAAAATAGCAAGCCTCAGCTTCTCGTTAGCCAACCTACTCTCATCCGCCCCAACCCAATCTGGCTCTTAGAATTCGTAGAATTGGAGCTCATCGCTGTATTTCTTCTGCAGTTGAGGCAACTTCCATGCCATTTATTTTGTTGCTGGTGTTTGTTAAGGCTTCTCTTCTTGCCTAACAGTGCATTATGTAATTTTGGCGTTTGTACTTTAATCCCATCTCAGGAAGTTTACTATGAAGTACTAATTGCTAATAATAATAAAAATAAATAAAATATATATATATATATAAATAAAAAACAAAAAACAGATTATCCACCCCATTGACCAGCGAAATCTGGAGGCTAGCTTGTACTTCCTTGTTACTCTACTACTAACTGGCAATAACATACCTTCGAACTCTAGATAAGTATGAGCACCATGAAACTTTTACAAATTCAAGTTTGTAAAACTTATAGCTTGTCTTTATTAGCAAATCTCATAATGGTTAAATGACCTGTTAATTGGTTGACTAACTTTAGGGCTTAGGTTAAGTGATCTGATAATTGACGTGATATAACTTCAAGAGGTGAATATAGAACACCTTTTACCCCTCCCATTTAGCACTAAATTACTAATTAATATGAATTCTAGTAGATTTTAGATAAATAAGATGCTTCTATAGGTATCCATTAGCCAACACTAAACAAACAAAAAATTACATATGATGTTGCACATTAAGATAACAAATATGATCATTGTGAAATAAGGTATCAACCAAAAAGTACCTCAAATACATGATCCAAAGGGCAAAGAAAAGGTTGTCTAGTCAAAGAACCCATCAACGTCCCCGGGTGTGGGAACCACAGCCTATCCAACCTGCACCATAGTGGAGGCATGACCTGAAAATTGCACATAAGGTAACGAAAAATGGAAAATGACTACTGTGCAAAATAGCAATAAGTATGAGAGAGATAACAGAAATAGATAGCTTTGGTGGCTTGCAGTTATAATGGCTTCACCTTAGAGATACACATTGTTTACCATTACTTTTATTGTTTATAGGTGATCTTCTACTTATATTCTTCTCCTCCATTACATGATCTTTGTTAAGTCGTGTTCTATCATGTGTTTTTTTGTTGCTACTTCCTATGCGCAACTAGTTTCACCAAAGACATCTGGAATGGCCATCACACAACATTATAAAATTTGTGGCCCAATGCACAAGGCTCCCATTATTGGGGTATGGGAAAGTCATTTATGTATGCAACCTTACTGTGCCAAACCTATGACCTCAAGATCATAAGACAACAACTTTTCTGTCGCGTCATTGCTCACCCTCTCCGAAACATAATGAAAACATTAAATTATATTTACATTTAGATGATCACCGAGAAGTTTCGAATCCTATTTTCACTGATCTTGAATGCATTGACTAAAGATGAAGCAAGGTCAACCAACAGCGTACTAGTTTCAGATATGAGCAGTACACACCCCTAGCGTAACTTCTAGTTTGAGTAAATAATTATACCAGCCATGAAAATGTATGTATGATTATCAATTTACATGCATTTTGAGGGAAGATTGGACTGTATAATTTCCAAGAAAAACTTGCACCCTCATGATTATGTTTCCCTCCATCTTGGTTAGGAAATTAGAACTAAAAATATACAGTAAGACTCTGACAAGATGGCAAACTTTAAAAGTTTAGGCATGGCAATCATGGTTAGTAATTTAAATTTCAAACGAGATTAATTTGAATCTTTCAGTTAACACTGTGACAAACATTATCCCTTTCTCTAAAATACATAATTCCAGCTTCCAATGTGTTAACGCAAGATATGTAGCACAGAAAAAGAAAACATAAGATATTGAGATAACTATTTGAAAGGTTTCTTACCAGGGTACGATTCAACAATGAAGCGATTGCCAGTGCTGTCCTTATTTGTTTAATCTGACCAGCCATTCATACAGATTATGAGATGCAACACTGAAGTATTATTAAAATGACACAAGTTAGTGTGATAGAGGTTTAAGCATGCGTACTTGGTAATTAATTAGAGAAAAGTGTGACTCGAGATTATGTTTTCCATCTAATAACAAGCTCTTTGGAACTGATGGCTTAAATGACAAGAAACCTCCTGCACATGTTCCCCAATGAAGTTAAACTGTGCCAATATTATAGGTAGATAATAATCTTCAAAACATTAGCAAAGCAGATGGTATGATGGTAACTTCTATATGCCCAAATCTGAAGTTCTAAACAGGCTGCCCTGAAAGAGTTATATTTGAAACAATGGTACATCTAAGAAGACCTTCTGTCAACAAATACGTGCCATAACAATTGATTGAGTCATCACAATTGTACTTTAATCTTTATCTCAATTTATTGGGCTAAAAGTAGTAATAATTTGTGGACATGGGCAGTTGTGTTGATAAAAAGATAATATTTAGCAGATGAGTCAAATTGAGTTTATTGAACTTTTTAGCAGCATTTAGGTTTTCATGTTGTACTTTAATAATAAAAAATCCTATATAAGGTTTGGCTTTAAAATAGGATTAAAGAAATCCATATGAAAAATCTCTATGTTTGGATCAACAAATAAAAGAACTTCAACTACATGAAACTTTGAACTTGGGAGTTCAAAAGCCACTATAACAAGCTAAACTTCCATATTTGACAGTTAATTGAAAAGGTAAATCATTTATTCATGCTGACAATCTAACAAACTGGTAAGCAATGAAAACTTAACTCCAGAAATGATCTCATAAATGCTAAATAAGTTTTATCAATGTAAGTCGAATTTCAAAAATTCCAAACATTAAATTTCACATGTTAGTAGTCTCATCCGGAACTATAAATCCCATCATCTCATAAATTTTTTTATACTAAAGCAATGTCTGAGTTGATCAATAATATTTGATTAAATTCATTGTACCTGACATTATCAGGTTTCTGTCAATGTGTAGTTTCGTGAGCAGCCAATATATTTTTTCACTCTTCAAGTAAACTTTCCAGCGACAACACTCTTCTTACACACTTATGAATCACCATAACTATATATTTTCCATCCATTTTCATCAGTCAAAAGCCCTAGAAAACTATCCTTAAAATCTTAAAGTTAACTATAATAGCTGTAATTTTCCTTTTATATTCTGTTCATGAAGAACAGCAGAATGTATGAAAAGGTAGTCTGGAAATGCAAGAGAAAGTCATTTCATATACAATGAGGTATGGGGTTCAGAGCTAAAGCGGATCACCAGTGTGGCTTGCAATTTAGATTGAGAAGGCACCCACATAAGATAGAAATAAGAATATAGGTACCTTCAAGTAACGAAGTCATGGTTAGGATCATTGATAACCTAGAAAATGACAAAGGACCAAGTCTAAGGGTGTTCATCAATAGGGGTGGCTGAATTTTTGGACAAATCCAGACTAGACCAAATCCTTTCAGTCCGGGTTTGGTCTGGACCGAATTCTTATTTTTATTTATTTTTTACTTTTTATTTATTTCTTGCATAAAGTTAATTATTAAAATTATTTTAATGCTCTAGAAAATAAATTATACATTATTTATCATTGCTTTCACTTAAATTCCACATCATATTTTACTTTCAAAACTTTTCCGTTAAAATGCAATTTTCCCTTTTTTTCCAAACTTTTGGTCCAATCGATCCAATCCTGGTCAGTGCATGGGTCGACCATTTTCTGGTCCAGTCTTCGGTCCTATCAAATATTTAGTCCGGTCCTGGTTTGGACCGATGCACACCTCTTACCAAGTGGCAGAAACAGACAAGGATTATATGCACACACAAACAAGGGAAAAAATAATAAGTAGCCAACAGGAAATGAGATTGGTAGGTATTGGATATTAGCATCTAAAATCCTTGAAGATTGACCAAAACAATTTGTTTACAGAATGAGCAGTTGTGATAATGATATGTTCACCAACCATAGAGTTACCTGATACATCATAATATTCTGGAGGATCATAGAAAAGCTTTCCCTCCCGCAGTCGATGACGCTTTCCTTCAGTACCTGCATACTGAAACGTGGTATGTACTGCATATGGTTCCAATCTGAGTTGTTGATACATGGCCTGCCAATATAGTTGTCTCAGTACATTCTTGATATGTAACAAGGATCATAAGTTTCACAGTGAAATTGCTTAAAAAATTATTGATCTACCGAGCTCCATTATCCATTACAAGTTGAAACAAAATGAGACCATGCCACCATGGCAAAACCAAAAGGGCACGTATAAATAAATCCTACCTGGACAAAATAAGTATGTCCGCTACAAAAGATACTTGCTGGCAAGATTCCAATCTTGAGATTCCCATCAAAAGCATATACAAGTCCACTTTCCTTGTCAACTGGTGGTCCTAACTGTTTGCGCACAAGATCGTTGAACCCATTTTGATCCCATATAGAGTCATCAGCTAAAAGCATATCCTTCCATTCTTTAGCTAGTTTCTTTGCAGAATCGGTTGGCCGCCAGTGGAAAATTCCAATATTATAAGCAGCATCAACTGTTGGAGGTGAAGAAACCATGTCATTCATATTATTTATTAAGGGTTCTGGATAGATTAAAGTTAATAAATACGCAATATAGTCATTTGAATAAAGAAACAATACAAAAATTAGGCATCCCAGCAACAAAGTAATTACTACAGGCTCTATTTAAAATAAAATGATTGAACGAGGTGTGAGGTGGACTACACTCTCCCTCACATGCAAGTCCCAGATATTGGAATGGACTCCGCATGTGAATCCTACACAGGCATGGGGGCAAACAGGAGGTCAGAAACCCGCCCTAAGTAAGCCCTCCAACACTCCCCTCACGTGCAGGCCCTTGATACTTGTAATGGGCTCTACACGTGGATCACAGTCACAAACCCCTTAATAAGTTCAATGAAACCATGCTCTAATACCATGTTATTAAAGTGAGAGAGAAAATAGGCAGCAGAAAGTAGATAAGGTTTAAGTAGTTGATCAGCACATTTATAGAATATACAATAAGACGAAACACCCACCCTTTTTCAGAACTACCCATTAATAACGGATAACACAGATACACAATACAACTATGTCAACTAGAGATCCCTTTTGAGTTGTCATTGCCGTCAGGACAAAACCAAGATGAACTTCTGTTCTAGATCTCAATCCTTTTGAAGAAATGTCATTTGGAGGAAACAAGAACCATGAAATTATGAACCCTAAGGTATCAATTTTCTGTTTTTACAATAAATTTAAGCCTCTTGAAGATTGCATTCCCTCAAAAATCAGAACTTCTTCTCCATTCCTTTTATTATATAATACCATTCCATTTCCCACCCAAAATCTCTTTCCGGTAATTCTTCAAGAACGCTAAATCTGAAGGGAAATATACTCAGGAATCTTTTTCCAGTAATCTGTTCTAGGATAATGGTAATAACAGCAATAGACAAAATTTTAGATATTTGACCTTGGCAACATATGCAGTGTGTCGAGATGGAAATGACACACCAATTGCCAAGAGAAGATCAAAAGAGTTAGTAATAGAAATATATAGTATATCAATATTTTATATAATCTTCACCTTGTTGCCAAATAGCCAACCTGTCATCAACTACTGTCGGTATAACTTGGTCACTTGAAGTTAGAACATCTGCTGCAGGATATCGAGCAAGATAAGGAAGAGGATTCTGTTCAAACAACATGGAAGACAAAATTACAATAAGGTTACACCGGTAACAGTCTCCAGCCGGTTCGCAAAAAGGATGATGAAAATAATAGAAAGTTCTTTCAACCTGTACTTATAAGTTATAACAACTATATACAGGTAAGGTTTCACCAGTAACAGTCTCCAATAAGTTTTAGCAAAAAGGATCATGAAAATAATAGAAAAGCCAATAAGTTTTTATTTATTTTAGGATGAGAACAAAGTAAACGCATGAAACAATATGAAAATAACATCAAGCTGATACGGGCAAGATATATGTCTTTTAACGGAGACTCAAATCTGCAGCAGTTCTTGCCAAAACCTATCCTCAATGTACTTTAAAAGCTTTATATGGAATTAATTCAATGAAACTACTGAAAGGCAGTGGCCTCATCGAAAATTTATATTTCGTGAAGATCAGCTCAAGGGAAGGGCCTTTTAAGTAGACCCTATACTTACAAAATACAATAATTAATAATGCAAATGTGATGATAGCAAAATGCAGGCAACGTCGCAACGATGTCAGAAGAAGAGCCCAAACAAGTACCTTTAACCAAACCATGTCTGTATCACACATCAATAACTCATACCCAAAAGGGAGGATTGCATCTATGAGGATAACTTTTTCTCTCCCCATTTTATGAAATGTTGGTGTGCCCCATCCAACATCTACAGTACTCATATGGCTACCCATGTCAAAAACTGGAACACCCCGCCAATACAAGGCCTCCAATAGTTTGGTGTCCATTGCACCTGTAACAACATTGAAGAACTCCATTGGAAGTAGTTTGTTTGCAGTGCTATAAGATATGAAGATTACAGGGTAAAAGACTAAAAGTATAAGATATTAGAAAACTGAGCAAAAAATGTAATAAAGCATAAATTAGCATACCAACAAGAAGATTAGAAAGTCCGAGATCAGTCAAGTGTTTAACCCAAGTGAGGATAAAATCCATGAATGCATAGTTACCAAAGGTGACTATGATGACGTTATCTTTCACCCTTTGCTGAACAAGTTCTTTAGTCAATCGAAAAGTCTTCATGGGTGGTATTTTTGAATTGCGTGGGGCAGCCTCCCAAATAGGTCTTGCTTGTGTGCTTGGCAACAGCTTTGAAGGCGGCGGTATCCCACCCATTGTTGCTAGTTGAGAAGTATTGGGCGCTTGATCCATAAGGGGAGAAGCTACATCTGATTTTAAAAATGTATATAATTTTTGTAAATGGAGATAAATAAATCCCAACATCAAATAACAAAAAAAAAAAAAGAACATTGAAAATTTTAAATTTCAGAACAACAAGTTTTACAAAATTGAGGCAAGTATTATAATAAAGAACAAACATGAAGTAAATAATTGTGATGCGCAATTTGATAAAAGGACGTTTCACTAGCTATGGCTTTTTCCTTCATTCATGAGAACTCGAGAAATAAGCGGGAGTACTCAATGGATCTGGGTTTGGTCTTTTCTTTTGCCCAAGTAAATGGTTGTGGCAAGTATATAATGATCCAGCCTTGTGTTAATTAAATTAATGGACTAATTCTGATTGTTATTATCCTGAATATCTCTATATAATGACTACATCTTATTCAGAGTAGTTATACAGTATGGATCATTTGGGGTACGAGCAGCTATTCGGCCGAGGGTATGCATATGTGCCTTTCTTACTATTGCTTTTATTTCTTATCTAATTAAGTCTAGCTATTATAGATATGTATTTTTTTCTATTACAGGTATGGTATGATTGCTAGTAGTCTGGGTATTACCATTTAACCATCGTAGGTAGTATGAATATAACAAAATATTCCAGGTATTCTACCTTTGGGGTGCATAGCTCTTAATTTCTAGAAATTAAGCTACTTGACCTGAATTTTGATTCATCATTCTTCTTTATTACATAATCGCACTGTATGAGAGAATGTAAGGCTTGAATACATTCAATTGGGCAAAAAAACAGTTACCTCCTTTCTTACAAAGAAAACTACTTCTTTTGTGGGTTTAAGGCTGACTAACAAAGGTTTATATAAAGGTGGCAGGGTTCGAACCACTAAATAAGTTTATTGGATCTACCCAACTGAATTATCGGAGCGGTCTTTACTAAAGTCTATCATATGATTCATATCAATTTCATCTAGAACTGTATATATATTGAGAATACTCTTGCTATTTATTTAATTTCAGGCTTTCTGCCAACTTTCTATCTGAGTCCTTTTTTCCTCTATTATTTTGTTTGACACTTTCTGTTCTATATGGTTCCAGAGTTTAGCAACAAAGCGCAATCACTTTAGAGTTTAGATAAACAAATGCATCTGTTGTTCTCTTTTCTCCAAAAAGATATTTGCTTTAGCTGAGTAAGAAACTTAGTTTTACATATTTTCTAATAATTATAATAATTAGCGGTATTCAACATGAATAGAATAGATGAGCATAATAAGGGAAAGGGACGAAGACCAATACCAAGAATATACATACTACTTTTCTGCGGATAAAGGGGCATAAAGAATCAGAATAGTAATACCTGGAGCCAAAAACTTATCTAATAAACCATTCTAATCCATGGGAAGATGTTAACAACTCAAGACACACTTTTGCGCATACAAGAATTTCCGATGATGAAAACAAAGAACACGCCAACCTTAACTAGACACAGTCAAAATTCACATTGTACGGAGCTGATTCGAAGTTGATACAATCAAATCACATCAAAATTCACATTGTATTCAGCTAATTCGGACTTGATACAATCCAATCACATAAAAATTCAGAGTGTCACCAGCTAATTCGAAGCTCGTACAACTAAATCACATCAAAATTCACAGTGCAGTCAGTTAATCAATCCAGCCACATGTAAAACTCAGTGTTGCAGAAGAATAAGAGGTAGAGAGAGAGAAGAGAGAAACGTACGCGACTGAGAAGTAGTGGTGGGAGGAGTAGAGGAGAGCCATTGAGCAGAGTGAGCAGCAGGTGAGTAAATGGCGGAGAAGACGTAGAAGGAGGAAAATAGTATGCCAATGACGACAGTACCGTAGATCGTCAAGAACAGTGGCTTCGTGTTAGCTACTTCCTGGAACGCATTTCTCCACCCCACACCCATTTCTTCTTCTTCTTCTGATTCTGATTCTGGTACTGATTTCGAAAATCTATGCCCTAATTATGATTTGAGCATCGTTCCTCCCCAAATTGACTTCCTTTGATGAAGAACACAAACCCTAAATCTGCCATCAACCAGATGCATCTCAGAATTTGATGGAAACATCACAATTTTCAACAAAAGAGTTAAAAATGAATTAGTTGACTATCTCTAATAATTATATTTTAATTGATTTGTGATCTGTTGTCTGGATCAGATCACGATCCATTCACGACCTCTCTGCTCTGCTACTACTAAACCACCATTGTTGACTCTCTCTCTCTCTCTCTCTCTCACACTCACATCTATGCCTATAAGTGGTAATGTTGTAATTTCCTCTTATTATTTGAATAGTACTTAGTACTGCTAATTTAGTAAGATAAGCAAGACAATCATCCTGAAAATTAAAGGTTGATATGTTAGAAAATCAATTTCATTCGATTCGATTGATACGAGTTTTAACTACTAATGATTTCGTTAAAATATATCTCTTTTTTCTATTATATTGTGATTCGTTGGCTCCCCTCGGTCTATTAATTGTAGAGTTGGAGATTGATTTGGAGTAAAATGCGAGGTGGAGACGGAGAGATTCGAGATGGAGACTAGTAATGGTGTGTTTAACTTCAAACTCTAAACTAGGTTTTGACTTCATTTTGGGATTTATTTTTGTAAGAAATAAATTAATAAGTTATGAGTAAGTTTCGATAACTTATTATGGGTTAGTTGTTTAGATTATGGTTCAGAATGCAATCAAATTTGTTGGAGTTCGAACTGATAGTGCTAGCCTAAATCCTATAGGGTGAGAGTGAGTAAGAACCTCAAATTGGTGGGATATCACAAGTGGAATCTTATGCATGTGAGTACTTTTGCAATTGGATGATGTGACGGAGCAAGGTTGGAAGTAGGCTTTCCTCGTGGCGCAAGTCGAATGGCTGAGGTTGGAAGTAGGTGTTTGAGCATGTGTTAGTGGTGTCATCCATGTGCGGATTTTGTTTTATAAGTCTACTTTTTGGTGTCCGATTCACTTCTCGTTTGAACTTCTAATTTTCTTTGAATTGATTCCTTTGATGTGGTGGGAGTTTCGAACTTTCTCAGGTTTTTTTGGTGGGCTCATCTCCGCTATAGGCACGCTCCAGATATATAACCTATAACATGATATATTAAAGATGGGGTTGTTTCAAGTCACTTTCGGGTATACATGTAAGTTACATATTGACTAAATTGATAGTAAATTTGCTTATTAAAAAAATTGATTATAAATTTTTTATGCATCATCAAATGACAGTTATATTGACTTTGTCAAAATTCATTTGTGTAATTCAAAAGTGGGGTAAAATCAAAATTTTAAAAACTGAAAGTAAGGTCATATACTTATTATCATCATTAATGTGTTCCATTTCGAAATAAAACGCGTTCAAATTGATGTAATGTAACTTGACAAGAGCATGTGCACATTTCGACTTAATCCGTTAAGCCACATTGCTAAATATAGATATAGACGAAGAAAAAGAATATATAAAAACCGGTGAATATTGAAAAGGATATTCAAACTACAATACCAAACAAATAAAGACAAATCTCAATTCAATATGTTATTTTGTCCATTGGGAGCTACTATTATTGAAATTGCCAAATTGGTAGTTTGTAGTAATTGGTAGGGACTAAGAACCGGAGAGAATAATGAAAGATAATGAGAGGTCACAATAATACAAAAAACAATATAGAATCTTTGTATAGAAATCAAAGTGATTGACAATAATTTTACACATTTGTCCCTCATTTATGGTTTAATTAACCCAGAGCACATGACACAAATTTATGGCTTTCATATTATATTAATCAATAAAAATATGTATACTTAAATAATTAGTTGATATCGAAGCTAACAATTGGGCTCTTCGGTCGGGTCAAGTTGAAAATGACAAAACCTAAACTCGATTTGCAAGAGGCGCGGGTCAAATTATATTGTAAGTTGTCTTATTAAATTTTGACTCAACCTAGTCTGATTCTACTGAAAAATAAATAGTCATGTCTATTTTTATAGTATCTAAACTCACAAAAATGTGATCCAATTTCGGGCGTCCACAAATTTGAATACATATTATCAAATATAGCTCTAGTTGATAAAGAAACTTCCAAGTAAATATTGTTAATCCACTTATGAGTTTATGACGTATTATTAAAATGTTTGGATTTAATTGGTCACTTTGTTCTCACAATTTAACTTGGCTGGATATAAGTGAATTTCAACGTGATAACGTCTCATTGATTTGCATAATATATTTAAGGAATTAATTTGGGAAAATGCTAAATGTACAAAAATTTCAGTACAAAGTGATGTGACAGTTTATGTGGCATTCATATTTTTCATATTTATGTGTTTAAAATTAAGTTTCGACAAATAATAACCCGACATATATGATACCACCATCCTCCCATGAATTTTTGACGCGAAGCGCCAAGTTTATAAAATACATTGTACACATATCGTGTTGTCACTATGCCAAGTCATTGATAAAATAATTGATATGTCATATCTCATTGGTTGACACATCATTTTGTACAAATATATATTTGTACAACATGTGAGACATATAGCAGCATTAATCATTAATTTGCATATAAGTTCAAAAACCAAAACGTACGTACACAATAATCACGTGGATGTTGGTGTTTATTTCCACTGTGAATCCAAGAAAAGCTGTGGATAATTGGCGCAATAGTTTCGGTGATTCTTGTTACATCAATTTTAAGGAAATGGGCCATTTTCTTAGAACATACATAGTCCATTTGTTGAGGACGATGATGAATATATATGAGGGCTTATGGTCTGAAAGCGCTGAAGGCGGCGACGGGTTGATATCGGGATGGGAGCGACGTGATCGGTGTATGTGGCCGGCCGAGCTCCGCGATAGAAGATTTGGTGCGGTGAAGAGATGGAGTGATGGAGGAGAAAGGTGGTAGCAAGAAGGTGTTTTTGGATGAAGTTTCTGTTTTTCTCAGAGTTTCACATCCCAACTTGGTGGGCTTGATGGCCTTTTGCTTCCACAAAGGTAATTTACCCAACCCAATATGGACTCCTATCATTAGAGATTTAGTGGTAGAGTGACCATTTGGGTTTCGGTTTGAAAAATGTGTAATCCGGATTAGGCTCTAAAGAGGCTCGAGTTTGTTTGGATTGAAAATATCTAACCCATAAAGTGACCTATAAAAGGCTTGGGTTTGTTCGGGTTGCATGTGTTGGATCGGTTTTACGTGTAATTTGTATGGGCTCACATGAATTTTCTCAATATGATCATCTGCGTGTTCTAAAAGATAAACTCAACTTATAAATAGATTTGTTTTATTCGACCTGAACTCACAGAGAATGTCTTTGTCATCTTGTATACGTGCTAAGGAATTTCTTAGAAAATGCTAGCTATAAGTCTAATGTCACTTTAGCTTCCCAAATATTGATATCAAACATGCATGCATATATATGTGACTCGCGTGATATTACACCATCAAAGGAGATACTAAATGTGTTTTGATTTGAGTTCCAAGCATAGCATCCTAACGTTCATGAGTAGTATAGTCTTTTTCACTTTTGGTTGTACGTATAAATACTTTCTTTTTGGATAGAGATGAGACTTCACAATTTCCATTATCGATATGTCCTCTCAAATTCTCTTTAAACTTGTTAATTCTCTTCACAATTTCCATTACCAAGTTGATGTTATGAGAATTTATGATCCAGACTCATAACTCGTACCAAGAACTCGACAACTAATTAGACTCAAGTCATAGAATATCAATTGTTTCACTATTCACACTAACACATGAATAAATTAGTAATGTCAATGTCAAAACTGACCTTATATTAAAACTAAATAAATAGACAAATCCTTGGAGCAAGTTGAGTTAAGTTGATACACACGCACTCAAATATAAATTGAATCTACATCATTCCATTTCAATTCAATGTATTTATTTAATAATTTGGGTCAACAAAAATGTGCGGTCAGGGACAAGTGTCACAACCTTTATATATATGAAAATTGTATATATTCATTGTCCTTATCTCTTCTCATATGCAAGTTGTCACAACTTAAAAATAACATTTCATTGTCATTTTTATTGATCTTCCTCTCTTGAAATGGTTCTTTCAGGAATTCTAAAACTTCAATACATGATCTAGCTACTCGATTATTAATAATAATGATATGTTATTATGAATTGTCCGATGACGCAGTTAAGCTCATATCACGGACAATATTTCTCATCCTAACGAGATCAACTTAATTGTAATATCGCCATTTTGATTGAAATGTTCCAATTAGTAGATTTTTTTTAATATGCAATGGGACATCAAGTTTGCAAAGGCCTGTGTTTCTCACATCTCCCCTGTTAGTGGGGGGCGTCAACTTAATAGTTGTTAGCTCTCCCTATAATTTCATAAATCTCACACCATACCGTCATCAAGGAGACTCGAGCCTGAGACTTCAAAGAAAATACAAAGCGCATTGGCCCAACATGTCTTGGTTTCAATTAGTATATTAGAAAACGAAATTACACAATTTTGTATCAGTAATAAAAAAAATAAAATTAAAAGATTTAAAAGTCTTAAATCTAACATTAAAATATGAAGTTAAATATATGTTTCAAAATGAATCGATGGATAGAAAAAGGCAAGAAAAGGAAGGACATATCCTCTTTAGTCCTTTGACTGAAAAGAAAAAAAAGAGGTTGGATTTTTCATTTTCTTATGTTTGGGTTATAGATGAATATGATGTTGGTCAAGGTAGATGGACGATTGATGGCAATTATTGGGTAACAATAAATGTTTGCATGATTGAGAATCTGATCATAGATTATGATCATCATATATACTACAAGTAGTTTATGTGTATATATATTTCCAGTCAAAATCCAACCTCCCATTCCCCTCCTTTGCATCTACTCAATATACAATATACAATCTTTATTTGTACCCATATTTACGGGTTCGCATTTAGCTACACGTTTCGGTTATTAAGATTGTATCAATATAATTTAAAATCATATCTCTTAAATTTTTATATTAAATTACAAATATTTAGGAATGGCAACGAAACAAATTGATAGCGGATTTTAAAATATCATCCTCATCCACATAATTTGAATGTCTCCTATGTAGCATGACAGAAAATTTAAGAATAAGGTCCATCATAACGAACATGAAAAATTCACATAATATTAAGATCCCATGAGAGGAGGTTTAGGATGAATTTCAAAGGAGATCGCGTAATAATTAAAGAGATGTCCCTTAAAGAGGTATTAGATGTGTTAGAGAAATCATGAAGAACTCATGAGACAATCAATAATGTATGAGGGGTGTGAGATCAATTTACAGATAGTCACAAATAATGAGGGCATCAATCAATTGTGTATGAACTATTTTTGCTAATTTAAATGCCGGTCAAGCAAAATCACGAGAGCGTTCAAAACTCTCCGTACTAAGTTTCAATACAACCGAATTTTCTGATTTTCGAATCTAAAACTTTTGATTAAGATAGAACCACCTTTTAATGAGTTGATCATATCTTATACTAATCTAAGTGGTGTTGTGGGCTATATTTGGTTTGGTATAATGTACTAAAGTAGCATTATTATTTGTATAAGTAAGTGAAAGGTTTTGAATGTAATGTAAAGTTCCAATTTGCCATTACTTAATGAGCTATATATGGTTATGGCCAAAGACAAGGTAGCACCAGCAGCACTAACCCAACAAGGACAAATAGCTGGTTTTGGTTACAAGTGGTGGATCCACCAAGGACCAATAATAATTTTATGGGAATCTTGTCTTAGATTGCAATCTTTGGAAATATTGTTGGGGTTGATATGGAAATCCTACGGCAGAGGAGGACAGGTAATTCAGTAATTGGAGTAATCATATACATATCATGTTGAATGTCCACTCACTTCAATTGCTAGCTGGAACCAATTAAGTACATCTTCAAACAAAACAATTTTTTTTTTTTTTTTTAATTCGTGCATCAAATGGTTTTGAATTTTAGATTTATCATTTTGCAGTGCCACCAAGTTTTTGTCCCATCTCCATAATTCATCACCATCACAAACATTGAATTCACTGTTTAAGTAATAATTTATGGTATTGTTGCTTAAACAAAATATACGACAAATCAACTCATATAAGTTACTAATATTATATTAAATATAACTCTTATTTATAATTAAAAATGTTTGAGCAACAATACAATAAATTATTACTTACATGCTTATAAATGCATGAATAATAATTTCCGATGTACACTTGGGTAACGTTTAAATAATAGGAACTATATACGTATATTACTATTAAAAAAATCCTAGTTTTGCTCAAAGCCACACTGCCATGTTCCATACCATACAATGCATGGATCGCAGAGATTGATGCATCAATAGCAAATTGATAGAGCAATTAATGACTTGAATTAAATGTGTACAATACTACGTAGTACTATACAGTATACCATCCAGATTGCTCCAAAACAATAAACAACATTTCCTTGTATCCATCTACATTCATGCTCCCTTCAATTCATATCATCACTCCATCCTAATATCCTATGTGGTATCAAATTTATAGGTTTTCTTAAACTTTTTGTTTTCTCATACACACGTACATATATACATATAAAAAGTTGTCACTTTCAAGCAGTTAAAAATACTTAATATGAACACATTTATGTTTTCTTTACGCTAAAAAAATAATTTTATTACATCAAATCATTTTTTAAGAGAGTTACAATTACTAAAGCGATCCTATGGTCAATCCAACTATCAAAGCCTGTCATAAAAATTGCAGACTGAGCAAGCGCTCGAGTCACAAAATCGCAGATTCACTACCCTACAAACAAAAAACAAGAAAACTACCAAAGATGAGTCGGATGTCTCTGAAAGCTAAACCAAAGGCACTGACATCAAAGCCTCCCATTCGATCTGAATCAAATGAGTCACTCCTCCAACTCAAACTCTAATGTGACGATTACAATCGCATACACCTCCCGACCAGTGACATCCACTGCCGCACAATCTGCACAAATCAACTAAAAAATCCAAACTTGTCATCATGACAAGAAATCCAAAACTCACCATCTTGATGAGAAAACCCGTTTTTTTCTCAAAAGGATATGAGTTTATTCAATAAGAAAAGATTGAACTACCGCCGATCAAAAAAGACCGGCAGTGGTTCAAAGAAAATTTTTTGACGAAGAACTAGAGGCGACGGCTAGAATTTGCAGAGAGAAAAAGGTTAGTGGTCCACACTCAACACATCTTTTTAATGGCGTGCTTTCAATTTTTACTATTAAAATTTACTAGAAATACAACTTATCTGAAAATTCATCAAATCTATTTTATGCAGTTTGAACAAAAATTTAAATTGAGAATTAAGCGTTAGCTAGTTTGTGTCCAATTCTTTGCTAACAAAATTCGCTCTTTTCCCGCTTATCTTTTCTCGTTATAATCAATATTATACATTCAATTTCGAGAATATAAAATCTAAGCAAAGAAATTAATGGTTTAGACTAAGATAAATTAATAATATTTTGACACCTAAATTTATCAATGAACTCTGTAAATTTGTCTTCTCAAAACATCTCGTTCAATCCATGTTAATTAAACTGAACTTAGAATCATGGTTTTCTTAATTTTAATTCTAAAAATCTTAATTAATAAAAAGACTAATAGCCAGTGGCATCTTTAAACTTGTCACTTAAATCACATGAGTTCGTAGTATTATTTTTCAAAACACATACCACCTACAACTGAGATGACTCATACAAACTTGACACTTAAATAACATAAGTATATGTATATATTTTTCAAAACAATTAAGTTGCAAATTCTATATAATTGAATCAATCAAATACAAAAATGATAAAATCACCAATCATTTAAGGGATAACTACTTTTTTTTAGTACGTAGAGTTTCACAAAAAACTCAATTTGGTACCTAAACTTCTATTGCGCCCAATTTAGTACCCA
>JAYMTA010002244.1:0-17050 GCA_036897625.1 Pelargonium cotyledonis | reverse complement strand
CACTCTCCAAGCCCCCCGCCGAGATGCCCGTCCCCGCCCGCCGCTCCGTCGAAGATCCACGGCCAGGGTCGAAGCTCCATCGCCGCTCCGTCGAAGCTCCACCGCCAGCCAAGGCTCCGCGTCCATCTTCATCTCAGATCAGCTAGGTCTCGATGAATCTCCGGCGTGGAGCCTTTCTCGGGCCGACCGTGCTAGGTTTCGATATGAAATTGTTTGTTTTTCAGTTGAGTTCTTAATATTGTGAAATGGATTTGAGGGTTTTGCTTGGATATGGAAATTTGTACTTAAAATTGTGAAATGGATTTAGGAGTACTAAAGTGGGTACATTATCAAAGTTTAGGAATTAAATAATTAAAAATTAAACAATCATGAACATTAAACTGAGGGAGAGAGTGAGTTAGAAGAGAGTTTTTTTTTTAATAATTAAAAATTAAACAATATCCATATGAATGCCACATGTACCAAAAATTTTAAGTCAGCATGTCACATCAGCAGTTAATTGTGAATTTGACGGAAGTTAATGGTGGGTATCAAATTGGGTATAAAATAGAAGTCTGAGTATTACATTGGGCACAATTAAAGTATGAGATTTCAAATGACATCTTTTACTTTATTTTTGAAATTTTATGATTTTTCAAACGGTATATTTATATTTAAAGTACAACATTTTAAATCTAAAATTTTAGATAATGACAAATTTCAAATCAAATATATATTTTCAAACGTATCCTTTTGTCATTGTCATTAAACCCCACACGTAATAAAAAGTACTTTCGATCTCATAATCATTCTCCATTTGGATTCTCTACCGAACTCTTTTGCATGCTCATTCGTAGACAATTGCAATTTGCAGGAGCTTTCATCAAGGAGGCTGGAGGTTTGTGTAGGATATACGGTAGTTTTTGTCGGTTCAAAAGTGTCACCTTTAGACTACTCCATCACCCTCCCAATCTCACCGTCACCGAACCCATTACTCATAAACCCGACTCTCAGAATTGTCTGGCAATCCAAAACCCAATTCTCAATCTCTCCAAGAACTTGAGAACTGGACATGGCTCCTCAGCAGCAGTTTCACTTTGTTCTGATGCCACTGATGTGTCCAGGCCACCTCATACCCATCGTAGACATTGCCAAGCTCCTCCCACAGAGCAACGTTGTGGTCACAATCGTCACCACCCACTCAAAGCCACGCGGTTCCGGTCAGCTGTCGATCGCGCGTCGAGTCAGCTGGCCTACACATCAGCGTTCTCGTCCTAAATATGTCAACTTTAGATTCCGGCTTGCCGGAGGGATGCGAGAGCGTCGAGGACCTCCCTTCCATGGACCTCCTGAGCAGCTTCCTCACCGCCCTGGTCTCGTTGCAGGAGCCTCTGGAGCAGTTTCTTCGACAGGCTCAACCTCGTCCCAGCTGCATTGTCTCCGACCGGTTCTTGGCCTGGACGGCCGACACAGCTCGGAAGCTTCAAATTCCCAGGATTTTATTCGACGGTACCAGTTGTTTTAGCGTTGTTTGCAACGAGAAAATTTACCGTTCCAAGGCCCACGAGGGAATCCCAGAAAATGAACCTTTTTTCGTGCCGTGTTTGCCGGATTTGATTCAATTCACCAGAGCCCAATTGTCTGGAATGTTCAATCCAGGTCCGAGTGTTGTTAAAATGAGCGGAATGCGCAATCAAATCAGAGAAGCCGAAGAAACAGGTTCTTATGGGTTGATTGTTAATAGCTTTGAGGAATTGGAACCAGAATACGCCAGAGAATGTAGCAAGATCCGGAACAAGGTCTGGTGTATCGGACTGGTCTCGCTGATCAACAAGGAGGTTGTGGACAAGACTCAGAGAGGTAAAAAAGGCTCAATCAATGAAACTCTTTGCTTGAGCTGGCTCGATTTGCACTCTACTGGTTCCGTAATCTATGCTTACCTTGGTAGCCTCAGCCGCTTAACACCGCGGCAGCTGATGGAGCTCGGATGGGGACTCGAATCCACAAACAGACCGTTTATTTGAGTCGTTCGAGGAGGGTACAAAAGAGAAGAATTCGAGGAGTGCGTAGTACGAGACGGGTTCAAAGAGAGGGTTCAAAATTGAGGGCTCGTGATCAAGGGGTGGGCGCCACAAGTGTTGATACTGTCGCATCCCGCTATTGGAGGTTTCTTAATGCACTGCGGGTGGAATTCGACTCTGGAAGGAGTGTGCACGGGAGTTCCAATGGTAACGTGGCCGCTTTTTGTAGAGCAGTTTTATAACAAGAAGTTGATCGTGGAAGTTTTGGAGATTGGAGTAAGAGTTGGTGCTGATGTGGTGATGCAATTTGGAGAGGAGGAGAAGATTGGGGTGTCGGTGACGAAGGAGAATGTGATGGAGGCTGTGAACGAGATGATGGGTGAAGGGGGAGATGAGAGGCGGAAGAGAGTAAGAGAGCTTGCGATCGATAGAGGAAGGAGGATCTTCTTACATGAATCTTACTCTTCTCATTGAAGATCTTATGAACCCAGATAATTTGAATTGATTTCAAATGTATTTTGTTGAGATACACATGATGGGTTTGAAATTACCGGGTTGAAGCTTGTACATTTTTATTCTATCCGATTGTTTAAGGACCATTGGATGGATGATCAATCAACCCTTGTGCCCTTACATAACTCCCAAGACATGAATGCTAAAGTATCCATTCTCATTAATCATCTTTCCAGAATTCGGAATGTTGAATCCATTACTTCTCTCATAGGTCCTTCTCGAATTTCCTCAAATTACCAAACTCATTTGGTTTACTACCTATAGCGCTAATATGTACCATTTGGAAATATAGATGCTCGTTCGTGTTTGAACGTAGACCCTTCAACATGCAATCTATAATAACTCGAGCATCATCCCTGGCTCGGGACTGGACAATAGGCCACATGGATGCTCATTCTCTAAGCTTACCTCAACTCAATCATTCCAATGGGATACCTTGAAGGGCTTGATTATGAAATCAGATGGAGGTTTCAAAAATAATTGTGTAGGTGGAGGACGACAATTGTGTTGTAACAACATGATAATGGATCAATGTTCCTTCCCGTTAAACTGCTCTTCGGCACTGGAAGCTGAAACTCTAGCTTTGTTACATGCTTTACTTTCTTTCTTTTTTTTGTGCATTTTAATATTAAAATTGATACATTCAACACTGATTGTGCAGTTGTTCACAGGTGGTTTAGGGAGGGCGCAGTGCTGGATACAAGTTGCGGATATATTTTTGACTACGTCACTTTTTTTTTTGTTTAATAATACTCTCTTTTGTAAATCTGCAATTCAGCTTGTAAAGCAGACATATATAGACTAAGAGCAATGGTATATGTCCCAAAAGTTAAACAAAATTATTTGTACAAAATGATGTGTCAGTCAATAAGATATGACACATCAATTATCTCATCAATGACTTGACCTAATTATAACACGCCACATGTACAGTAAGTTTCATATACCAGGCGCTCCGCGCCAAAAATTTATGGGAGGGTAGTGGTATCATATATGTCGGGTAATTATTTGTCGAAACTTGATTTTAAGCACAAAAAGACGAAAAATGTACGTGCCACATAGACTGCCACGTCACTTTGTATAGAAAATTTTGTACAATATTTGGGACATTTAGCATTTTTCATAGAACAAATCCGTAGATTAGCTTCTTTTAATAAAGTTGTTGTGTCCAAACTAGTTTATACACTCGTGTCATACACAAGTATTTTTAACAAATTTAATAATTAATAAATTTTAATAAAACGTTTAATTAATGAATAGTTTTGTATAACTTCAATTTCCTATTTATTATTATGAGTAAAATGTATATCAGTTGACGATATAAAGTTATATCATTTGCAACTTAAAAAAGCCAATAAAGTGATGACACCTCATTTAAAATCACATATACACACCCAAGTGAATTTGTGGGAGCGGAACGATCCGTCCGGATCCATGATTTTAAATGAGGTGTCATCACCCTATTAGTTTAATTGATGTAACTTTATATCAGTCAACTGATATACATTATACCCGATTATTATTTACTTACCTTTTATATTTGGGCTAATTTTATAATTATGTAAAAATATTTGTCAAAACTAAAAATTTGATGAAGTGATACTGTAATACGCATTATAAACCTATTTTTTTGTCCAACTTTTATAGTATGTATAGACTATGTTTTGACCGCTACTTTTGTACTCTGTTTAAAAGAAAATTAATTATGTTTTACCAAAAATATGAAGGCAACAGAATCTCCTACACAGAACCTTGTGCATGAACAATGTCATTTATTGTCACTAATTTGGTTCAAGTTCAACTCCTGTGCTGACAAAAATATATCTTTTGTCATAAATTTGGTAACAAGAATCACATACATTAACTATAATTGATATTCATGTACCTATTAGTGGTCTCACATTTTAATTATGTTTTACCAAAGTATTAAGGCCAAGAAAATCTCCTGCATAGAACCTTGTGCATGAATAAGGTCATAAATTCATTTATTGTCACTAATTTGGTTCATGTTCAACTCTTATATATGCTGCTAATAATATCCCTTTTGTCCTAAATTTGGAATCAAATAAATTACCCAATATTACTTACCTTACAATATGTTCTATGAAAACCCATTTCTCAGTATCCATCAATCTCCAAAACCCATTAATCAGTTTCTCTCATAATTCAAAACTCGATTTTGTTTCAGCTACCATGGCCTCAGAAGCTAACCAGATTCACTTTGTTCTGTTCCCTTTCATGGCTCAAGGCCACATGATCCCCATGATGGACATAGCGAAACTTCTTGCTCAGCGCGGCGTGGTCATCACCATATTCACCACGCACAAAAACGCTGCTCGTTTCAAGACGTTTCTTGATCGCGCCGTTGAGTCCGGGCTGCGAATCCAACTAGTCCAGCTTCAGTTTCCATCCGCACAAGCTGGGTTGCAGCTAGGGTGTGAGAATCTTGACTTGCTTCCCGAGCTAGGGATGTTCCCGAGCTTCTTCGCCGGAGCTACCTTGCTGCAAGAACCAGCAGAGGAAGTGTTTAAAGAGCTAAAACCTCAACCTAGCTGCATAATCTCTGATATTTGCTTGCCATGGACTATACACATTGCTAACAAGTTTCACATCCCAAGAATCAGTTTCAGTGGATTTTGTAGCTTCTATCTTTTGTGTTTGGACAAAATATACAGATCCAATGTTCTTGATTCTATAGAGTCGGATACTGAGTATTTTGTTGTCCCCGGACTTCCTGATAACATAGAATTCACAAAACAACAAGTTGTTATGGCCAATCCAAAGTTGAAAGACTTCACAGCACAAATTAGAGCTGCAGAGACATCATCATATGGGGTTGTTGTGAACTCATTTCAAGAATTGGAGCCAAAATATGCAGAAGAGTACATGAAGGAGAAAGGAGGGAAATCTTGGTGCATTGGCCCCGTTTCGCTTTGCAATAAAGGCGAGTTAGACAAAGCTCACAGAGGCAACAAGGCTGAAATTGATGAGCACCATTGCTTGAATTGGCTCGACTCAAGGAAACAAGGCTCGGTCGTGTATGCTTGCATGGGGAGCTTAAGCAATATCGTAGCTTCGCAGATGATAGAGCTCGCATTAGCCTTGGAAGCTTCGGAGAAACCATTCATTTGGGTGATAAGGGGAGGGAACGAAGGAGAAGAATTGGAGAAATGGATTGTGCAAGATGGATTTGAGGAAAGGGTTAGAGAGAGAGGCCTTTTGATTCGCGGGTGGGCGCCACAAGTACTAATACTCTCACACCCTGCAATAGGAGGGGTCTTGACACACTGCGGTTGGAACTCAACACTAGAGGCTATATGTGCTGGCTTGCCATTGATCACTTGGCCATTGTTTGGAGACCAATTTGGGAACCAGAAGTTGGTGGAGCATGTGCTGAAAATTGGAGTGAATGTTGGTGTTGATTCTCCTGTGAAATGGGGAGCGGAAGAGAAGATTGGAGTTTTGGTTAAAATGGAAGATATTAAGAGGGCAATAGAGAAAGTGATGGATGAGGGAGAGGAAGGAGAAGAGAGGAGGAGAAGAGCAAGAGAGCTTGGAGAAATGGCAGCTAGAGCTGTTGAAGAAGGAGGATCTTCTTATCAGAATATGTCATTGATCATTGAGGACATTATGCAACAAGTTGGTAAGCAAAGAATCAATGGAGACTCCAAGGGAATATAGATGGCAAAGTGTAGCTCATTGTTTTTACTTAGTTTTGTGATTCCTTTCAACAAAGTTGGTTATTTTTTGCTTAGTTTTATATATGAAAAACATAAGTTTAGAAAGTTTTCTTTGGCCCATTGAACTAATAATTTGTTTCAAATCAATGAGCTCAAAAAAAAAAAGTTTGGTTCAAATCAATTTAGTTGTTATGGTTGCGGTTTTGTTCAGTTAAATTTATATTTCTCTGTGCTTTGTTCAACTAAACATGTACTTTTGCGCGTACACGTGTCCGTTTTTGAAGTCGGTAAAGGTTTTGCACGGTTGTTAGTTTTGCATTCTGTGTGGATTTGTGATTACAAACAAAAATCTCAAAACCGACTCATTGCCTCCAACAAACAATCATTTGTAGCTTCTAATTTTCTATTTAGCTGTTCTTGACGGTCTATCTTGACTCCGTTAATTCAGGCACCACAAAATATTTCTTGTCTAATTCACATATTAAGACATATTTTAAAGTGTTTGTTAAAGTATGATATCACGTTTTGATTATAGAGTCTTGAATATGTGATCTGCATAAGACAACACACAAAAAACGAAAACCCCAAATGTACTTTTTGGACATTGTTTTGTGTATAAAAGTAGGAGTTTGACCGAATATATCAAAGGCTAAAGAGAGTTACAAAGAGAGTGTCTCATGCTTCTTTTGGTAACGCTACTAAAACTTTTGCAAATGTCTATAGGAGGTAAAAGGAAGAGAGAGAGTTTACAGGAGATTTAGGTTATGTTTGTTAAAATTGGGTTGTAAAATGAGGTGTGAGAAGAAGTTGTGTTTGGTAAATTTTGGGATAAAATTTGTAGGAATATTGTGAAATGACAACAATACCCCTGAAATGTATATATTTTAATTAATAAAAGTTGCAATTGAAATTGAGCCAACAACACATGTCAACCTTCTATTTTATTTTCTTAAGACCCGTACCCTTTCTCTTTCTTTCCTTTGTTTTTGAAAACACGTGAAATTGTTTGGACTGTTGCCATGTTTGATTTTTCAATTGGAGGAGAATAATTGAACGACTTATGAAAGTCATTATCTATATAAATTGAAATAATAATAAAAAAAAGTTTCATTAGTTTTATTTCCCAGATTAGTTGGTCGACCTATTCAAAATAGTCGGTCTACCAACTCATATAGTTGGTTGACCAATTTGTATTGTTGGTTAGCCTATTCGAATAATTGGTTGACCAATTCAAATTGTTGGTCGATGAGGGCATCGAACAAGCTCAATAGTTCTTGAACGTCCCTTATGTGTGGATGAGAGTATCAATATCCCTAGAAACTTCTATCGCTTGGTATAGCGTAGTCCAAGAATTTTGAGAAAGTCGAATTGCCTTGATGAAGATGATACATGCATTCGTAGACATGGCAATCATTCGTTAATGACAAAATCTTAATAGTATGAAGACCACAAGGGGCTTTTTTACGTGAGCCAAGTGTTTGTGGAGCTCTTTCAGGGAGACTTTGAATTCAGAGGCGACTTTTAGGAATGATCGCTCACACACACATTCACATACTTGTGAATTATTATCTTGTTAACCGGTTTCATTACTCTTACACCGGAAGTGAATTTTCGTGTGACGCACGAGTTTTCACTTAATGTGTAGTTTTTTTTTTTGTAAGAGTATTCAAGTGAATCACGTGTCTAGATCGGAGAAAACCGTTGGACTACGACAACAATGGGTTTCTAGACGGACAAAATCAAGAGCATTGTATCACAAGTATTTGTCAAACCAGTGAGCTAGCTCACCACAATTCCCACGACAATCTTGCCAAATTAGCTCACATGATTAACGTTATACAGCTTCGTCGGAGTTGTGTTCCATATGTGTCATAGACCTCACAAAAAGCACGACTTGACTCGCTGTTCCCAAGTCTAGAGTCAACCTGCGAGTAAACCCAAAAAAAAAAAAAAAAATCCCAAACCGCGGAGATTGATTAGAACCATTCAAAGAAATGACGGTCAAGCTCGCCTTGCACAAGACCCGCCCACGCATCGATCCAGGCATATTCCATATCTAACTACATTGCCATTTCATGAAGTCATTGATAAATATTATCCAATCATCATCATCATCATCATCATCATCATCAACTAACCAATCTTGATTCTTGACCCGCCATGGCGGATCAGCTTCACTTCATTTTGATGCCACTCATGGCTCAAGGCCACACCATCCCAGTCATTGACATGGCAAGACTCTTGGCCCAGAACGGCGTCTCCGTGAGCCTCATCACTACCCCGAACAACGCAACCAGGTTCGCACCAACAATCGTTCGAGCAATCGAAGCTGGCCTCCCGATTCGCCTCGTTCAGATCCCATTTCCGTGCCGAGAAGTGGGTCTCCCAATCGGGTGCGAGAATCTGGACTCCCTGCCTTCCCGGGACCTCTTAAGAAGATTCTACAGCGGGCTCGACATGTTGCAAGAGCCATTGGAGCATTACATCGAACACTTGGTGCGCGTCCCGAGCTGCATCATATCCGATAGGTGCCTCTCCTGGACTTCCGAGACCGCGAAAAGATTCAACATCCCGAGACTTGTCTTCCACGGCATGTCCTGCTTTTCTCTCCTGAGCTCCCACAACATAAAACGCCACGGCTCTCACCGTTCCGTGGCGTCCAGCTCGGAGCCTTTCGAGGTCCCGGGACTGCCAAAGAGGATCCGGATCACGCCGGCTCAGCTCCCGGGTTCTTTCGTGTCTCTGCCAGATTTGGACGACGTGCGCGACAAGATGCAAGAAGCAGAGTCCTCAGCTTACGGGGTGGTCGTAAACAGCTTCGAAGAGCTGGAGCACGGGTGTGTCGAGGAGTACAAGAAGGCCATTGGCAAGAAGGTGTGGTGCATCGGGCCAGTTTCGCTATGCAACAAGGCGAGTATTGACACATTTGAAAGAGGAAACAGAGCTTCAATGGGCGAGAGCCAATTCTTGGGATGGCTAGACTCCAAGGAACCAAAGTCTGTGGTCTACGCTTGCCTTGGTAGCTTGTGCCGTCATGTTCCATCGCAATTGGTTGAGCTCGGGTTGGCCTTGGAAGCATCGAAAAGACCATTTATATGGGTGATCAAGACCGGAACCGAAAGGTACGCTGAGTTGGAGAAATGGTTATTAGAAGAGAGGTTTGTGGAGAGGGTTAAGGGGAGGGGACTTGTGATCAAAGGGTGGGCTCCACAGCTTCTGATCCTGGCCCACCCTACGGTAGGAGGGTTCTTGACGCACTGCGGATGGAACTCGACCATAGAAGGGGTGTGCTCTGGGTTGCCATTGGCTACCTGGCCGTTGTTTGCTGAGCAATTTTTGAATGAAAGACTCGTGACGGACGTGTTGAAGATTGGAGTTGGAGTAGGGGTGGAGGTGCCTGTGAGGTGGGGAGAAGAAGAGAAGCTTGGGGTATTGGTAAGGAAAGATGGCATTAGAGAGGCCATTGATGAGGTAATGGATGGAGGAGAAGAGGGACAAATTAGAAGAAATAGAGCACAAGAACTTGGAGAGATGGCAAGAAAGGCCATGGAAAAAGGAGGATCATCTCAACTTAACATGTCAATGTTAATTCAAGACATCATGAATCTTTCTCGCCAATAAACGGATTATAGTGTATAAGGCTTGTGTTCATGCAAAAGACAAAAGTGCATAAGGTTGGCGTCTTGGGACAAGTGGGTTCAAAGAAAAATATTTTTGAATCCTTAGAATTGCTTCTTAGTTCTGTTTTATTTTCCTTGTATATGTTAAAATTGATATTCAAAACTTAAAAGAACAAATGTTATTAGTAAAGTTTCACTTACAGTTGTATAATTAGTCTTTCCAAAATTCATTAATTAATAAATGTGCTGACCTCATTAAGAAAAGAAAAAAGTGAAGTAGAGAGAGATGGGCATGAGCCCAGACTTACATGTAGATAAGTGGGTTTAAGTAGAGAGTTCTAGATCCCGAGTTTGAACCTAAGTTGTTACGTGTAATCTAATTATGAAAATTAAGATGGCATCATAGCCAATTCTACTTAATGACCCATCTCCATTGCCCCCGACTTAAATCCACCATCTGCATGATAGCCAAGTCTGTTGTCTCTTCTTTAACGTGTACACAAGGTAAGTTTTAAATGTTACTCTCAACATAAGTCCGACTATCCACATGCAACTCCATCTCTCTTATCCAAATCCGCACAACAAAAAGGGTGTTAGGAAATCTCGCACCGATAAAATATAATAAAAGATCAAACCATTATATGCAACACAATTATACAAAATAATTTATTATGCTCCTAAAGTATGTTACACCAAAACTTTATCGATGGTTAAAAGCTTATTTTTTTGTACATGAGACCTTTGATCAATTTGAGAACACGTGACATTTTCTCCAAACTCAATGAATCTATTGGGCCATTTTCGGCCGCTAAATCTTGCATTCAATATATAGAGTATAGGCCCAAACCTCAAGTTCAATAGTTCCCCATGCCCCAAAGGCTCCAAAACAAAATCAGTGTTTGCAACAATGAGTCATAGCCCATCAATGACCCATAATTTGCAACAATGTAGTACATCAAAATAATTTACATAACAATTTGTCATTGGTATATGTTCAAATCAGTACACAAAATGAGGCTCAGGCAAACCAATAAATAGATGTAACCTCACGAATTAACATATGCCCGGGTCTATTTCATTTGTGCGTTTTGACTGAGTTTCAATCACTAATTGATTAGTCGAGGCTCATTGTCCCCGACGATACTATTTGAAGGACAAAACGTCTTGGATTAGTAGTGTCAAGTTGAGATAAGATGAACCACCTTCTTCAATAGCTCCCCTTGCAATCTCTCCAAGCTCTTTGGCTCTTTTTCTTCTTTCTTTCCCTACCTCTCCTTCATCCATCACCTCCTCCACAGCCTTCTTCACATCTTCCCTCTTCATCACCACCCCAAACTTCTCTTCCTCTCCCCACTTCAACTGAAATTTGGACGCCAACCCGACTCCAATCTTCAACACTTGCACTATAAACTTCTCGTTGTAGAATTGCTCCGCGAACATTGGCCACGTTACCATCGGGACACCTCCACATATCCCCTCCAATGTTGAATTCCACCCGCAGTGTGTCAAGAACCCGCCAACCGAGGAATGGGACAAGATCAGCACTTGTGGAGCCCATCCTCTGATCAAGAGGCCTCTCCCTATGATCCTCCCTTCAAAATCTGACATCCATTTCTCAAGCTCTACCAATTTGTCTTTGACCACCCAAATGAAAGGGTGCTTTGATGATTCCAAGGCTAACCCGATTTCGATCAGCTGTGGCGCTGTGAGGCGGCTTTGGCTGCCCAGGCAGGCGTAGAGGACCGAGCCAGGTGCCTGCGAATCGAGCCAGTTCGAGCATTGTGTCTCGTCAATGGAGGCCTTGTTGCCTCTCTCAGCTTTGTCCGAATTCTCATTGTTGCAGAGCGAAACAGGTCCGATACACCAAACCCTACCTCCTCTGACCTTGCGCAACTCCTTCACGTACTCGGATTCCAATTCCTCGAATGTATTGACCACAACCCCATGCGCCGCTAGTTCCTTCTCTCTGATCTCGCCGCGCACCGATCTCACCGCCGACGGGAGCTGTAATTTGGTCAATTCGATCCTGTCCGGCAAACCCGGAACCACGAACGGCTCCGATTCGGCGACGGTCTCGTGCACCCCCGAATCGAGTATGTTGTGGGTACATAAGAGAGAGAAGCAGCTGGTTCCGTCGAACACGAGCCTCGGAATTCGGAAATTGCGGGCGGTGTCGTGAGTCCAGGCGAGATTCTTGTCGGAAATTATGCAGCTGGGTCGGGGTCGGAGGCCGTGGAGGAGGTTCTCGATGGGTTGCTGTAGCAAATTGACGCCGGAGAGAAGGTTCTGGATGTGGGCACGGGAAGGGAGGGTGTCCATGCTCTCGCATCCGTCCGGCAAGCCCACGGCGGCGGACGGGAAGGGGACGCGGAGGAGATGGATTCGGAGCCCTGATTCGGCGGCGCGGCGGACGGCGGATTCGAAGCGCGAGGCGTTGAGGGGGGTGGTGATGATTGTGACGGAGAGGTCGCGACGAGCCAAGAGCTTGGCCATGTCGAACATGGGGATCATGTGGCCTTGAGCCAGATGGGGAAGCAGCACGAAGTGAAGCTGCGACTGGTTTTGCGAAGCCATTGTTGCAAAAATGTTAAGATAGATTGGATTTGGAGGAGAAGGGACTAATTTTGGGGTTTTTGTATAGCTTGTGTTGGGGATGTAAGTGCATGTGTAAGCTTGTATTCAAGAGTCAAGAAGACAATCACTTTCAAAAAGGAGTCAAGAAGACAAGCTCATTTTTGTTTTACCTAGGATAAAACACTTGTTTGGTAACTCTACCGGCATTTTAAAATATAACTCAATTTTTTTTTTTTTTATTAGCAAGCGTACAAATGCTAAGTGTTCAACTTGAGACATTGAGGAATCAATTTGAAAGAATTTGTTTTAAAAATCGAATATTTTTCATCAATTTGATACTTGGAGAAGTTTCTTTTTTAGCTAGAAGACATAATTTGTTCAAAAAATAACAGTTTAGTTACATTAATTCTCACGTAACCATCGTATATCAACAAAATAATTATTTAATATATCTTAAATTTTAAATCCTACTCAAAACTATTCAACAAAGAAATTGACAAGAAATACAATATCGAGTCCATATTAAAATTTGAATAACCATTTTAACTCTAAACAAAATTGAATAACCAAATTGTGTTTATAGGCAAAACTTGATGATCAAAATATGATATTTATTTACCAAGTAAAGTAGTAAACGGTGAAAGTTGTTTCATAGTCATAGTAAAACGACGTCGAAGACATGCGAGCAAACCCATAGAAAAAGTCGCTGGCTATAAGCTTCCATCTCTCCCACATGCGTCTCAAATCTCTATGCAACACAAACCTAAATCTATCATTTTTGTTATTTCCAGAATTGTTCATACCAGATCTGCTCTTCACTAGGAAATCAAGCTGCAGGTAATTCATTTTCCCATCTCTAATTTTCTATGCATATTTTAAAAATTAGAGTACAGTTTAGATCTAAAATCATGACCTCGGTTTAGTATCGATTACTCAGCTGTCAGCCATTTCAATCCAGCTATCGGTTAATTGATCTCAATGTTTGTTTTTTCCAATATGGTTTGGACTGAAATGTACTGTTCTATAACTATGTTAATTTGGAAATTGAATCTGAAAATTGGAGTATGAAAGTTAAGCTTTTGAACGTTTGTTTCTTCAAAATTTACTTTATTGAGGCTGTATTTGAATCTACCTAATATGTAATCAGTGTGATTCGTAGCTAAAAATGTTTGAAAGCACGCTCTAATTCGCAAGATAAAATGATATGCAGCTACTGAATTTTCATTTATTTGAGTTTCTTTCCCCATTCTTGTTTCATATACTTCATCCGTCCCGAGACGAGTGTTTTATCATTTTTGTACCAAAATATGTTTCCTTTTCACCTGCTTAGGAAGTTAGTTATGCGTGAATTGCAAGTTCACTCATTTTGGGACGGGTGAGTATATAGATTTTAGTCTGAACTAAATTATAGTTTTATGATCCTATTAAGATTTTAATGCAAGTTCTTTAGTTTTCAAAAGTCCTTTTTGTCTCCTTTCGAAAAAAGCAATTTCTTTTCTATAGAAAATGTCTTATAAAATTATTTACATGTATGCACATTTACACGAACATAGATAGAAATTGGATCAAATAATAATGAGTCTTAATGTGAGAATTAAGAATCTGGGTCATTCAGAAAGAGAAGTCAATGAGTGGGATTACTTGAAAAAGGCTGTGACAAATTTGTAAATAAGAGGACATTCAATATTCTTTGGACATATAAGTTTATGGGTTGTGGGATATATTTTTTCTCTTTTCTCTTTTTATCTTCTTCATCTTCTAGTTTTGTTCATAGGTTTTGTGAGCAAATCTGGTTTACATTCATTGCAAGTCCAAGTGGTGTTTTGGATTGGACTATTGAAGTAGAAGATGTTATGTAAGAGATTTATCACAATGGAAGATCCTAACCGTTCGTAATTTGGTTTAAGAAAGTAGATCAACCAATTGTGAAAGATTTGATTGTTTATCTTCGGCTCACACCCTATCAGTCAAAGCATCCAAAAGCCAATATTTAATAGATTATAATAGATTATAAGGAGTTCCCAAGAGTAACCCCAATGGCTCAAAACCCACGGCCGAGAAGTGTTATTGAGTCTCTGGGTGAAGAAATTGTCAGAATCATAGCTCCAGTCACGCTCTGCATGTTCATGGTTGTCATTTTGGTGACCATTCTCAATACAGATTCTACATCTTCTGAATCGGTCACCAGCATTGCCACCATTGCGTACTCTGAGACCAGCACAGACTCATGGTGGGACAAATTTGAAGGTGCTCTTTTGAACTCTCTAGTTTTTGTGGTTGTGGTCACTCTTGTAACATTTGTTTTGGTACTTCTTTTTTACCTCAGATGTACTAGGTTCTTGAAACTATACATGGGTTTTTCTGCTTTCATTGTTTTGGGCTTCATGGGAGGTGAAATTGCCTTGTTTTTGATTGAGGATTTCAGTGTCCCTATTGACTGTATCACCTTTTTGGTGATTTTGTATAATTTTGCTGTTGTGGGAGTATTTGCCGTGTTCATGTCCAAAATGGCAATTCTTGTGACACAAGGGTACTTGGTCATTATTGGCATGCTGGTTGCTTACTGGTTTACCCTTTTACCCGAATGGACTACTTGGGTTCTTTTGGTTGCCATGTCATTGTATGATCTTGCTGCGGTTTTATTGCCTGTTGGGCCCTTGAGGCTCTTGGTAGAGCTGGCGATTTCTAGGGATGAAGATATCCCAGCTTTAGTCTATGAGGCTCGGCCAGTGAATTATCAAGATTCAGGTCCAAGGAGTGGTGCAGTCCAAAGGAGACAATGGAGGGATAGAAGTCAAAATGCTGGATCCAACCCCAGCTCTAATGCCAATACTGGACTGAACTCGGATTTGAGTGCCAACGTTGTTCTGGTCACAAATTCGAATCCTGATACAGTTGATAGTGGTCATAGTGATAGAAGTTTGGTTACAGCTGAGGAGGGACACATTTCAGGAGAAGATGCCGAGCTTTCTGCACCGTTGGTGAATCACAGAACTAACTTGCACGAACAAGACGCTGCTGTGTCTGGTGAAAGTGTGATGCTCGAGGGTATTGGGTTAGGGTTGTCAGGAGCAATCAAGCTCGGGTTGGGTGACTTCATTTTCTACAGTGTATTGGTCGGCAGGGCAGCTATGTACGATTTCATGACGGTGTATGCTTGTTATCTTGCTATAGTAGCTGGTCTGGGCATTACTTTGATGCTATTGGCGCTATATCAGAAAGCTTTGCCAGCTCTCCCAGTGTCGGTTTTGCTAGGTGTGTTGTTCTATTTCTTGACTCGATTCTTGCTCGAAGTGTTCATTATTCAGTTTTCTTTGAATCTCATGATGTTCTAGTATTATATCTCAGGCTATCAGATTGAGGCATAGAATGTGTATAGCTAAACCATGATTTATGAATCAAAGGCTCTTGGTCTACTTCAATTTTCATGTCTGTTTTAACTATGAAAATGTTGTATGACCCAATTCTTCACATGAAATATTGCTTGGCCTGAAACTATATTTTTGTCATTACATGAAATTAGAATTTGATGTGTTTCTTCATGTGCAAGAGAAATTAGAATCATAAGAGAAACTAATGGTTGAGTCTTATTTAAATCAACGAGAATGTGATATATTGATATGTACTTAATTAATACTCATACTCGTCTTAATAATTTTTTGTCGCTTTCCAAATTGTAGCACAAACTACTTATAAACTTATAATGATTCTAATGCAAACCTACCTTGGCTATTTGTACAATCTAAATTGTTATTTTAGGTATGCTCCTTGATTTGTTTTATATCAAAAGGTTGTACTCCCTCCGTCCTAAAATGAGTGTCTTGTTTGTCTAATTTTTTTGTCTCAAAATGAGTGTCTTGTTTTTATTTTTATGTTATTATATTAGTGTTCTTTCTATATTATCCTTATCACTTATGCACATGGGCAAATCTGCACATGGGTGCACATGAGGAAAGTGAGGATTATATTGGAAACATACTAAATTATCTTGTAATTTTTAATTTTTGCAAAAAAATAGAAATAAAACACTCATTTTGAGATGGAGGTATTATAACAATACTCGATTTGACCAATTGATGAAAATTTTCTACGCTAATAGAGGTTATTTAAAAAACAAAGTTCATAAGGTAAAATATGAAAAATTAATGAAGACAATTAAAAAAAGAATGTTATCGATATTATGTAAACCTGTCTTTGAACTAATCACAACTTCATGGGTCTCGTATTCAAAATGCTGCTAATAGAATTAAGGAAGTCATTGGAGACGTCATTTCGGAGACACAAAGCGCTTTCATACAGGGTCGGCTGATCTCCGATAATATATGTGTCACGAATGAAACGGTCTATTGGATCAATAGGCACGCTCAAGGTGTGGATGGTTGGCTCACCCTCAAACTTGATCTTGCCAAAGCCTTTGACCGGGTCGAATGGAACTATTTGGAGGCGATAATGTGTAAGCTCGGATTCAATGCTAAATTTATTCACTGGGTCATGTTATGCGTCTCTACATTCCGGTAATGTAATGAATTAGGGAGGAGTATTCACACATGTATTTTATTTATATGTATTTTTCATGTATTTGGTACAACTAATAAAAATGTTTAGGGTAAAAAATGGATATTTTTCAATGTTATAATATATTTACTTACATTTATCGATTTAA
>JAYMTA010002243.1:0-17055 GCA_036897625.1 Pelargonium cotyledonis | reverse complement strand
ATAATTCGATTATGTATTTAAAACAAAAGTATATATAAACGAAGCAAAAAATTATATTTGTACTTGAATTAATTTATTAGTAATTTAGAAAAAAAATAAAGACAAAACTGAATTTTTATCTCAAATGGCGTGAGAGTAATTTGTAAAAATGCGAGGGTATTTAAGTCATTTAAAGTGACAAATGAAGAGCAAAAGAGTCATGCAACTTTCCCATCACTTGGAAAAGTTCATGGGAATCTAAAATCCCAAACCCTCCATGAGATTTTAAAATTCCATGAACTCGGGAAAGTTAACTCACTTGGGAATCCTACTTTCCCACTCTCTTCCCCTCGACTTTTTTTTTCCAAACATAGTATTTCACTTTGACCATCAGCTTGCCCTTATCACCCTCACTTTCCCTTGTCAAAATAATGATTCCCAAACGATACCTAAGCTAATTATTATTGTTATTGAAAATAAGAATAAAACGAATGTGTCATCATCAACATTTAATTTAGAACTATTTTATTGTAAATTTATTGAAACTAGGATCCCACTAATATTGCTTTAATTTGATACGGGCAGCAGATTGATACATGTGTTGCCGTGACATTTAGTAGGAGAGCAAATAACGCGTGGGTGGCATAGGTGGTCGTCTTAATTACAATGGTTTTTGTCCTTCCCTTCGCCGCTAATTACATGGATTTTTTCATGTAGGCAGCAATTAGATAAGAAATTTAGTAGTCTTCCGTGTAAAGTTTGAAATAGTTTGTATGAAAGATTTGTTGAATAGAGGCATTTTATTTCCAAATGCAACTTTTTGATTGGATGAGTGCAAAGTACATCAATGAACACACCGACATATTTATCCGAAAGATCTCAGTATTCCTTAAGTTTGCTTTGCGAAGAATGATAGTCTCGCGGGTGTAACGATTTTCGCATGAAAAAAACACTTTTAATTGGAGAAACATGAAGAAAAAGATATTTTCCTTCTATCTAATTGCAACAATTTTTAATTGCATAGAAATTGTCAAGATCATACAAAATAGTAAGCTTGGTTTTATCACAACTTTGCAATATCATGGAATATTGCTAATTTATGGAATTGTAGATGACTACAAGCAGTTGATCCTTTTTTTTTTTATCATCAAACGAGACAAAGAGTCTCGAACTTGAGATTTCCAAGAAAATTTAAAGTGTTTTAACCACTTGATCTAACATATCTTGGTAATCTATCCATTAATTAATTATTAACAAACATAAATGGCATGCTTGAAATATATATTGGGCATGGCTAATATATTGAAAGAGAAGTGGATTGTGATCAAAAACTTTAGAATAATTAAACATAAAATCAACCAACCTTTCACTTTCTTTTTTTAAAACAATCTTCCACTTTGGGCTAAGGAGTATTTATTGATAATCTATATAATATTTATTCTTAATCCTTATCAATTGTATCATGGTCTCTAATACATCACTATTAAGTGTAAAGTTAGGTTTTCTTTTTTAAAAGCAAATACCAAAATACCATATAGAGCATATCATCTCTTGAAATTAACATTATCTTAATAATGTAATTAGCCACTGCTCATAGATTAGCTTCAATGTGCTTTTTTTGCCTCACCACACCTATGCATACAGTTACATAAATTAAACACCATAATCCACTAATTAACCACCACGTTTACATGGTGGCATAAATTGACATATTGAATTACGTCGCACTCATGAATTTTTTACGAGGTAGACGTGTTCGATTTGATTTCACTACTTAGTCAAACACATAAAAAGTTAATAAATGAATAATTGATTGATTAATTAATTAATTACTTGCACTAAATCAAAATTTTGTCATAGATTCTTCTTTTCCCACTATCAATTAAGTTAAACACACGCAAATCATTCTTGTTCATCGTATGTGCACACAACATTATTAACTGACTGAGTGACTTCTGCTTCTCAAAAGCAATACAAAAAACCGCGCTTTAAATCTTGTTCAAGTAGAACAACATTTTGTATCAAAAAATTGCCTATTAGTTTTAAGAAAACCCAAGTGCACGACATGTCAAACCACTCATTTTTAACACAATACGTTTGTGCACTTATCTGCGCACATACAAAGGCTTTAATTAATTTAAACACTCTTCTCAATCATAATGGCACACTTAGGCTTGTGCTCAGGCTTGTGAGTGATATCAAAATCAATATGAACAAAAGCTCTCTCAATTTCAGGAAGAAGCTCAAGCTTCTCTTGAAGTGTCTCTCCAATATTATGTGCTTGACCAAGAGGCATGTCCTCAGGCAACACAATATCAACCTCCACAAAGTATTGGCTACCAAAAGTGTAAGCTCTCACAGTGTCAATGTGCTTGATGTTCTCATCATGGTTCCATATCAAATATGTCAGCTTTGCTATGTATTCTGGTGGAGCTGTCTTCCCTATCAGTGACCATACATTCTCCATTACTGTTCTTGCCCAAGTACTCATTGTATACAAAGCAATCTGCAAATTTTATTTCAATCAATTTCATGATTTAACGATGGAAAAAGGTCTAATTAAAATGGTCACTGAACTATTCAGTTCGTGTCATCTTAGTCCATGAACTATCAAACGTGTCATTTTAGTCTAAAAAATAGGCGAAAGAGTTTTTATAGTCCAAACGTTTCAAAAAACCGAGCCCCGTCAGGACATTCCGTCAAAATACTAACGGAATCCGTTTAGTCTTGATGACGTGGAATTTTTTAAAATTTATTTTCTAATGAAAATTTAATGGTTCCGTCAATGATTTTAACGGAATGTCCTGATATGAATCGATTTTTTTGAAACGTTTAGACTATATTGACTCTTTCACCTATATTTTTAAACTGAAATGATATGTTTGATAGTTTATAGACCAAAATAACACAAACTGAATAGTTCAAGTACCGTTTTGGACTTTTCTCATTTGGATAAGCGCCAAAAGTAGTAATTAAGAAATGTATTTTGGAGGTACTTACAATGATAGCACCAGTAGGATCAATCCACCACAAGAATCTGATGGCAAGAACAGCAGTGACAAGCCCAATTGTGTTTGTAATGACATCAAAGAAATGGTCTTGAGCATATGCCCTAACAATTTCATTCTTGAATCTTCTACAATACATCAGTAGCACAAATTTCACTATTGTCACTGATACCATGATCCCAATCATCCACTTTTCTTTCTCCGGGTTTGTGTCCGGTTGAGACTGCACAAAAATACAGCTTCGTAACTACTATTCGACAATTTGAATTCAAACTCGATGACACTCAAAACCCAACCCACATTTTCGCGGTTTTTGGGATGCACAAAATAAGTTTGTAAATAGAGCTAGACTATAACGAACGGAGTAAAACTAAAGTAGTCATTTGTTGTCTTGAAAAACAGTATAGTTACGTGTTATGTGACTTACAAACAATAGTCATTCGCAATTGACACTATATATTGTTAGTATGCTTACCTTGAAAATAAGTTCGCGTCCTGACTCGAACAATATTTGCATTCCAAGAGTCGCCATTACAGATGCGAAAACAACAATTCCCTACACACACACTCAAAAATTGTAAATGATTTGCAAATGCTAACCATTGTAGATCAAAAAGCTGAGAATTTGAATCCGAACTCTCATACACCCGAAACCCAACTCATTGTAATTTTATGGGTTCAGGCCGGGTCAAGCATAGCTACATTATACCCGCACCTCTTGCGAGTTGGGTTCAAGTTTGATCCTTACTGTCTGAATCCGAAAACCCGACTTAGAATACAAATTGTCAACTCAATCTAGACCAATGTATGTGCATCATGGACTTACCACAGGTTGCATACGTTTCTTGCCAATAGGGTACTTGTATTCATTAGGTTTTCTCATGGCATAAGCAGTGAACCACAAAATGAAGCCTGACAATAGATCCAACAGAGAGTCCAAAGTGGATGCTATCACTGCCAATGATCTGCTCTCTATAGATGCATACACTTTTGCTATGAAAAGCACCATGTTTGCCACATTTGATGCTTGGATTGCCCATTTCTCTCCCCTTTCAAGTTGTTTCATCTCATCCTGAAAAAACCAAATTTTGGTCAATATCACTAACTGAGAGCGCTTAGGTGCACAAAGTTAGTAAAACACGCATGCAAGTGTATAAAGTTATGAAACCGAGATGAAGCTGACAAATGAGGCAATGACCCATCATTGATTTGGTCAAGCAAAGAGTGGTCTACTAAAGATGCTTGTGTTTTTCTAACGATCGTATAGGCCTTATTCAAATGTATATATATATGGATCATTCAAATTGTCAACTCTACTTGTACTAATTGGTTCTCGAAAAAAAGAAAACATCAAAATTTCACCAATTGCTCCAACAAAAAACATGAAAAATAAACAACAAACCTTAGTCAAGCTTCCTGGCAAAATGCCCAATTCAGTAAACTTGTCCACTTCACCATACCCTTTCAAAACCTCATCTTGCCTTTTATAATATTGTGCAATCTTTCTTTGCCTCCCTGAAAATATATAAGATCATCACCAAGTCGATAATTATTTCAAACAAATTAGAGCGCAAAAATACATAAAATTATGTAATTACTTACTCATCGTGTTTACAAAGTGACCAAATCCAAAATGAGCGTCCATATTTCTTTGAGGTAAGCGAATATTGTCCATATTGAGTCGCCATGTTGGTTCTACAACGACTATCGCAGTCTGTCTGGAGAGCACCGGAGAGAGAAGCTCCGTCCGGTAATCGAAAGAGTCTATGTGAAGATCATCCTCCATTTTTACTTGCAAGAATTGCTTAGAAGTTAGAGGAGAAGAGAAGAGCTCTAGCTCCATATTAAATAGAGATAATTTAATAAATAAACAATTGAAAACTAAAATTAAAATAATGAAAAACAATGGTTAATGCATGGAAATTGTTGGTTTGATGGTAACAAAAGTAACATAAATTTATTTTTGAATATTCAAATTATAATTTATCAATTTCAGGCCTCATGAGAGCTGACTTTTTTGTTTGTCATTTTCATGTAGAGAAGGAATATTCATATTTTTGAATATATCAATTTGGTTATGTAACATCATCAATTGATAGTGTATTTGGTATTTTGATCTGTCTTTTTGTCAACCACTATTGTATTTTGTGTACAATTTGTTTAATTCTACTAAAGAAGCACACTGATTTTATCACTTATAGTCCAAGAAATTAAAATTTTGTTTAGCCAAAAGAAAAAGAATTAATAATTTATAACTTGAGTTGCACACACTTGAGCACACTACAATCTACGAATAATTTGATTATTGGGACCTTACGCTGAAGCTCGAAATCTTGATTGAAGTAATTTTGACAAAATTTGTCAATTTAGGTTGATAATTTTATGGAATAAGGTCTAAATTAAAATGGTCTCTTAACTATTCAGTTCGTGTCACTTTGGTCAGAACTATCAAACATGTCATTTCAGTCTAAAATATAAGCGAAAGAGCTGTTTTAGCTCAAATATTTCCAAAGACCGAGCCCCGTCAAGACATTTCTTCAGAATACTGACGGTATCCGTTAAGTCTTGATGACGTGGAATTTTAATAAAAATTTAACGGTTCGTTCGTAAGTGATTTTGACAGAATGTCATGATAGACATCAGTTTATAGAAACGTTTGATAGTTTAGAGACCAAACTGACACGAACTGCATAGTTGAGAGACAATTTTAAATCTTTTTCCATAATTTTATAGCAACATTTTTCAAACCATATTGTTTAGAACAAATTCACACAAATTCAAATGATTTACCATCAAAATAAAAAACTCTTTTGAACTTAGCGTTCATAAAAAAAAAAAAAAATATATATATATATATATTCGAAATTTTTATTTAAAATAATTTAGTTACCAAACTAACCCTACAATCTATTCTTAGAAAGCACCTTGCTGATTAAGCTTAAGGGTATTTTCGTAATCTCAAAGTAGAGCACACATTTCACTAGAACAATTTGCTAGCTTCACTTTCTGGGGGCTATTGGGTGGCCAAAACCACCGGAAAGAACAGAAATTTACAAAGAGGGACACACAGATTGGTTTTGCATTCAGGGAGAGAAACGAGAATGAGCTCTGCAAAACCCTAATTTTTTTCTATCCCCCAATTTAGGTCTCATAAGCCTCACCTTTTCTCTCAAATTTATTAGGGTTTATACGGATCAGCTCAAAACAATGGTAAGTTTATGTGTATTTCGGCATTTGTATCTTGAATTCTATGGTTTTATTGTATTTGAATGTGTTGTGGGTTGTCCTAAGATTCTATAAATCATCCAAAGTCTTAAGCTTTTTGTTGGGAGTCTCTGTTTGGTTCTCGGGAAAGTGTGGGAAAGAAACAGAACGAGGAAAAAAGACAAAATTTTATTATAAATTGGAGAAAATGATCATTTCCATGTTGTTCAATTGGTTGTATACTGCTCTGGTGGAAGTTTTTGCCTCTGAGAATCTCTGATTCAGTTCAACATTTTTTTTTTGTTACGGCATACATGAGGATAATTTTGTTTTATTAATGCTAATTCTTTTTAATTATGTGTTTGTAACTTCTTTTGGCAGCATAAGTTGGGGAGAGGCCTACGTGACAAAGTCCAGCAGTTCATTGCAATAACGGGCGCAAGGTAGCGAGATAATTATTTGTAATATTTGTGTCTGAACTTTATTTTGAGTGGATTGTGTAAACATGACTCGATTGAACACCAATGCTTCTATTCAAATGTTGTTTGCCTATGAATTTGTATCCTAGAACCCAAGCAGAAGATAGATATTAATGTCACATGTTATATAGTTGCATCTCTTTGAAATGTTAAAGTACTGTTATGCAAAGTTACCATCCACTCGTAGATGCTTTTGAGCTGTTATTTTTCATTTCTCGGTTACTTCTTTGTGTGTGTTCTTCCTCCCATAGTATAAGCACGTGTTTGTATGTTTTCGGCTCTTTCATGGTCATTTTGTTTTTTATTTCTATATTGATATGACAGCTAATTATTAGGTATGGTTTTTATATAACTGCAGTGACAAAGTCGCGGTGCAATCTTTGAAAGCTAGTGATTGGCATCTGGAGGGGGCGTTTGATGTATTTTATTGCCAGCCTCAGATTAAAACATTTACCGATTCTAGGCATCTAGTAGAGCTTTACAACAAATACAAAGGCAAGCTTCTTCTTTCTTAGAACAATGTGTTGGTGTGTTGGGGTGTGAGCTCTTTTTCTTTTCAGTGTAAATCCAACTTGTGCAGCCTACTATTTCATAGCATTTAATTATTTTCTTGGCTAGTAGATCAACATGATGCTTGCATTTAACGTGCATATACACCTTTAAGAAATACTTTTTGCCTCAATTTCATTTCACTTTGTATTCTATGTATTATGTTTACTTAATTAAGATGCCATGGTCATTTACCAAGCATAATAACTTGTATCTCGATACACGCTTGGTCTCTGTTTGAATATTGAGTGATAGAGAAATAGGGAGAACAGTTTTTTGTATCGTCTTTTTAGCTTTTAGCTTTGATTATCAGACTCCCTGAACTTTCCAAGCTCCAAGTGGACTCAAAATATATTTAAAGCATAGAACCCCAATACATGGTCTTTTATTTTCTGTAGAATATTATCTATCTAGATTGATAGACATTGGAACCCACCCTGACATAGTCTAATTTGAATGTGGAAATCCACTTTCATGTTGCTAAAATGTTTTGTGTGGAAGATTTGATTGCATGTGAATAGCTTATGCCATGTTGAGGTGTGCTAAGATATTTTGTTTGAATATCCTTTGCAGATCAATACGTTGATATGATACATGCTGAGGGTATCAGTGTCCTTTGCAATGACCTTCAGGTAGCCGGTTTGAAACCAATTTGATCAATACTTTTGATGAACCTTATGGGCTATTTTATTTTTTCCCTTCAACTTGTCCTTTTACCTCATTTATGAGTTAGCTAAAGTTGTTTCCTTCTGATGTGTGAGCCTTTATTTCTTGTCAGGTGGATCCTCAAGATATTGTTATGGTATGCAATGATCTTTATCCCTAGTTTCAAGGCTTAAATGTACTTCTACACCTCATACGTGTTCTGATGCAGCGTATAGATTGTCAACTTCACGAGTCAAGTAAACATGCGTATGACTTTGTTTGGTAACATTGCTGACATGGGTGGTTGTCATTGTAGTTAGTTGTTTCATGGCACATGAAGGCTGCGACCATGTGCGAATTCTCCAAGCAAGAGTTTATAGGTGGATTACAAGGCCTAGGGTAAGTACTTGAGTTCTTTCTTTTTATCTGCCGTTTCTTTTATCTGCCGTTTCTTTTAAATTGCAGCTACAATTGATAAGAAATTTGAAAACTACTTTGAAGTGGGTCTCATTGTAGATTATACATTTTGATGGCAGGATAGATTCTTTGGAAAAGTTCCGTGAAAGGATACCATTCATGCGCTCCGAGTTAAAAGATGAACGTACGGACATTTTTTCCTTGATTTTCCTTACTGTTTTATTTGTTAATGAAGACTAGTTTGATCAATATTTGGTGGTAATGGACGTTAGACTTTTGCTGTTCTTGCTGATGTTATTTTTCCTACTATGCTTTTACAGAAAAGTTCCATGAGATATACAACTTTGCTTTTGGATGGGCGAAAGAAAAGGTTTGTGTCTATAATTCATTAAGATTCGGTTTTACCATTTAATCATGCTATCATTTTGCATGTCAAAAGCAAAAAAAAATAAATCATTAAAAATAACATAATTATACGTGAATTTCACACTATTGTTGTTGTTTTTTCCGCGGATTTAGTACCTTCCCAGGTCATGTTCTGCTATATATAGCTACATACATTTGGCACTGTTGTTAATTATGGATTTAGTAATTTCCCGGGTCATATTATGTTGTGCTATTTGCAGTTACTAATGGATACTACTTTTAATGTGAATTTAGTCTTGATTTATTCAGTACTCTTAGCCCGTAGGCTGTTGCTTAATATTATATTTTTCAATTCCAGGGTCAGAAATCTTTGGCATTGGATACAGCAATTGGAATGTGGCAATTACTGTTTGCTGAAAAGCAATGGCCGCTTGTTGAACACTGGTGTCAGTTCTTACAGGTAGTTTTTTGTTTTTGTCTCTAGGAAATATTATTGTGGTTCATCTTAATGTCACGGGCCGAGAGAACTGTACCCGTGCGGCGCCCCAAACTCCCATCCCTTAGGGAGGAAGCTAGCCTTTTCTATGGGTATCAAGCACAATGAGAATTATGTCCATTTCTCCACCGACTCTGAAAAACCTACATGTTTCTAGTTGATTCTCATAGACAATTCTTGAGTTGCTCAATGGAAGCTTCAAGTCTGATCCTTGTGCAACTGCTATATGTTTTGTTATGCACACAAACTTTTTGAAGGTCATATGCGCTTTCTCAGCATGATCCAACATCCTTGCCCATTTTCCATTTCATTGTCCCCAAAATGACTGTCCATATCCTCTAAATGTTTTCTCCCAAAATGAGTGTCCGCTTCCATTTTTTGTTAGTTAGTTGAGCATGAAATACCAACAATATCCCTATGATAAAGTTAGGTAAATCTCGAGTTTGTTACAACAAGAGCATGCGAGACTATAGGGGAGAAAGTCAAACTCTAAATAACGTATCCTTAGTTTATTTTAAATGAAGCAGTGAACACTGTCACTCATTTTCGGACGGAGGGGGTGATTAATATTTCCTGTGTATTTGTCATGTCATCAGTTCCTTCTAAGGCGGGACGCTCCCAAACCTATACTTTTTTACACTATTCTAATTTCTAACTTCATTCTGTTTTGATGCCACTGAAACCAGGCTCGGCATAATAAAGCGATCTCAAGGGACACGTGGTCTCAACTGTTGGAGTTTGCAAGGGTAAGATATTTTTATAGCGTTTACTTACAAGCCCTATTCCACATCTGCTCTTGCGTGCACCGTAGTACCCTTCGTCCACGTTAGCGTTTGGATTAGAACTTTTGTCCAAAACTGGAAATGTTGTGATTCCCTTGGCTTTGATGATTTTGTCAACAACACTAACATTTGCATTCCCTCTTATTCGCAGATAGTGGACCTTACGTTCTCAAATTATGATTCAGAAGGCGCTTGGCCCTATCTTATCGATGAATTTGTCGAATACTTGAATGAGAACACAATCATCGAGAAGGGTCAGTTGAACGATTGGAACCAAAAACGGTGAAAACGGACTGCTTTCCGAAGTGATGCTTACCGATGAGTGTTCATCAACGTTCTGTAGTGTGATTCAAGTTATGCTATCTTATCATTGAATTCGAAAAAAATAAGTGAAAAAAGAAGAAAAATGAAGAACATGTATTCTTGTAGTGAGACGTTGAGTGCTACTTTTTTTTTTTTTTTTTTTTAATGGTCAAGGAGTGTTGTTATATGGTATGTGCATTTTCCTGTGAAAATAAATACAAAAGAATCTGAGTTTTGTTTCTCTTTTATAATGATGTCCGAATCGTTTGAGAAAAAAAAAGTCAGGAAATGGTATGATCAAATGGACGATAGAAAAACATTAGTAATGTAATCAAAAGATTTAAATAAATTAGTAATTTTCTTGTAAAGAACAACAAAAACAACAGTTGAACATATATCAACTTAAAAGTATCAAACAAAAGTAAAAAATTCAAACTTAAGGAAAGGTACGATAATTTTAAGAATGCTTATAAATTTCACATCGAAAAAATATATAAATCATGATGTGAATATGTAGTATATTGAATTTAGAAGGCGGTGTGAGAATTTCGCATTGGAGAAGTAGAGAAATCATTGAACTTGTAATTCTTATATAACCATAAGAATTTCACATCGAAAAAATAGAGAATACATTGAGCTTCTAATTAACTCTTATATAAGCATGTTACTTCATATATATACATCGAGCTTTTAATGTTATATCTAATGTTATTAATTATTGTTATTAAAAAAATATTCTATTTGATGATGTGACATCTTATAATGTTGTCTCACCAACTTTAACACTATTCGAAAGGATATTCAAAATTTTATTAATAACAATAAAAGAAAAACATGAATAAGCCAAGCAAGCACCTACAAAATGTAATGTTCTTGCATGCTTTTATTATTGAAAACATCACTATTACAAAGTCGTCCCAACAAAAAAAGCTCAATGGGAACCTCCTCCACCTTCCCCGCCACCACCACCTCCGCCTCTTCCAACGCCGCCTTCTCCGCCACCTTCTCCTCCTCCTCCTCCGCCTCCGCCTCCACAAGGCCGGTAACAAAAGCACTTCCTAGGTACGATACCTTGGCATCTTCCATACGAGAAATCAAGGTTTTTACAAGAATCATTGCATCTATGGAAATCATTGCACCTCGCTTTGTACGTATGGTTCCATGTTCTGCACATTCCTCCAGGTGCTCCTTCTTCTCCATCTCCACCTTCAACTTCACCTTCAATCACTCTTGCTGCCATTGCTGCTTCCTCTGAAGAACATAACAAGCAGTCGACAAGAAGGATTTATAAATTTTACTTAGCGGAGACAAAATTGTAACATATTAGAACTTAAATGCAAGATTTTTGACAATTAAGTTCAAAATTTGTACATTTTAATGAATTTGTAATGCAAAACGTCACGTTGAGTATAAAGAAAATCCTTAGATGATATGCGAAGTTGAAAATTAAAATTGAAGAGTGCAAGTAAGAAAACTTACCAAAAGCTAATGAGAAGAACAAAAAGAGGAACACAAAGCTCAAGATTGATGTTTTCTTCACCATAGCTAAGCTTAGAAATTTAAACTTGTTCTATTTGTTATTGTTTGCTTCTTGTCTGAATTTGCACTCTTAGTTCCATATGCTTTTATAATGTTTTTCTCAAGAGTTGAGTCTCAAATTCCATTTAATAATTAGTGTGAAGAATCTGTTTAAGCATCTACTTTTTATTTATTTTTACTGTACACATCTTTGAATTCTTGAAAGTATATTCTACTTTCATTTATTTCTATCTAGATTCCATTTCTATTTGAAAAATACTTTTTTTTTTAAAATGAAATTACATTATGGGTAGTTTATATCCAAATGTTACAGCTTGACTTTTAGTTTTTTTTTTTTTTTTTGAAAATAACAATCCAAAGATTATTATTACTTTAATCGCGCCAAATAACAGTAAGAACTGAATCTGGAAACCAAACTGATCTAGGAATCCGGGGAACCGAATCCTAATACTTGATTTTCACTCCAAAGAGAGGTATCCAAACCAAAAGAAAAAGCAAAGAACAGAAGAAAAAAAAAAACCAAAGTAGCAAACCATTATAGACAAACAAGGACCCTAAAGAGACCCTTGCCGGCTACCAAGGACCAAACCCAACCTACCACTCCCCTACCTGTGCCGGGACATCCCGACACCTCCACTAACCTACTCTCCCGAAAGGGCCAGAAAGTCTTGGCCCGCTGCTCCTGATCCGCTGCCTCCCAGTCCTCCGCCTACCACTATCCACCGTCGTTTTGATCTCACCATTTCCGCCCCCACTGGTCACGAACAGCACCTCTCTAGACTCTACCTCTGTCTCGCCTTCTCGTCTGCATTGTGTCTGTCAACAAGGCCCTCAACGACCACCGAACTACTGTAGGATTGCACTGCTCCGGTGACTCTGTCACTCACCTGGCTCTGCCGCCGCCTGACTACCGCTCAGATTTGTGTTGCTCTCTCTCTGATCTGTGCTACTCCGTCACCAGCCTTTGCTCCGCCGCCGCCTACTAACTACTACCAATACAAAAAGCCTCCAACCCTCCGCACGCCTCTACGCGGGAATGACCACTCTGTACGCCGGCAATCACAAGAGAGCCGCCGCCAAACCCTAATAGTGAAGATAGTATTAGACCAATTTCATACTTGACTTTTAGTTTGTTTCACTATTGTTTTTTTTTAACAAAAAAAAAACTCTATATTATTAATTTAAATCATAAGATAACATAACAAAAAAAAATCGGGTGATTTAGAGCCAATCCACCCTGACACACCGGACAAAGATAACGAGAACCGAGGTAGAGCATGAATCACTCGATTCGCAGACCGATTAACATAACAAAAATCAACATCATCTATATTATCGAGTGAAAAATGCTAAATGTACACAAATTTATTTATTTTTCATATAAAGTCATACACGTGTTTTCTACTTGTGAGTCATATGATATTGGTGTAATTTGCACTTGCTTATTAAATTGTTTGTACACTCAACAAACTCTCCATTCAACACTTCATGTTTTTACAATATCTAAATGCACTAAATTTTTCGTGACGTAAACCTCAAGGTAAAATTGGGATCTGCACATGCCAAAGATTCAACACACAAATAGAATTTTTTTTTTGGTAACAGATTCTCTATCATGACTATAAAATTATATACGTATATGACTACTAATAAATTTGCCTTAAAAACATAACGTGTAGCGACTTTTAGATGAGAAAAGTTGTTAATGCCTCACATATACCAATCCGCTTATAACTAAAGTCGTGGGATCATACTCTTATAGTTGACATATGTTTCATATATGAACTTTTTGTTTCAAGTTATTTTTCATATTAAGTAATTTGCTGCGGTTTATACCTGCTGCTAAAAATCGAAAACAGCTTTAGGCATTTTCAGTTATATGCAGTTTATAAACGCGGCTAAATATCGAAGTTAAAAAACCAATTTCTTGTAGTATTGAGATTTTAATGAGAGCGTATCACGTGAATAGATGTAATTAAGTTTGGAAGTAAAGCATACATTTTAATAGGCTGATATTATGTTAATCTTGACTTTTTCCCCAAAATTTAAGTTGATAAGTAGATGATTCAACTAGTATTTTAACTTTTAAGTAGTGGCCGACTTCACATTCTTTCATTGTGTAGTTTCTTAACTCTCTCCTCACATGCATTCATATTAGATACGAGAAGTGTACATGAACCACACGTGAGTTATGGACTCAAGTCGAAAATACCACTTCAACATAAGTTCATAAGCTACTTTAATATGTTGCAATAAGATCAATTTCATGTCCATTACATGGATGATTAGTTTACGACTTTACGCTAGCTGTGTTTGAGTCTAATTTAACTTCTTGGAATTAAGATTTGTGCATATATCTTCTTTTAGTTTATTTTATTTATAAATGTATGTTTAGTATCTGGTAATACATTATACATATTTAATTTATTAACAAGCAATTAAACTTTCTAAAAATAAAATATAAATGCTAAATATTGATTAACGAGACTTCTTCATTTTTTATTTTTTGAAATAAATGAGACTTCTTTATTAATGAACTTTATTGCATAATTATTGAAAAACAAAGATTACAAGTTTAGTGGATCAATTGTCACACTAGAGATTAATTGGTCGTCTTCATGGAAAATTTTCTCCTCCTCCACGAAAACCACTTCCTACTCCACTACCACCACCACTTCCTCCGCCGTGGCCTCCACCGCCGCTGCCTCCTTTGCCGCTGCCGCCTCCTCTACAGCTGACGTCGATGCAACAACGTTTGAAACAAAAACACCTCCTAGTTACCGAAACTAAGCAATTTCCATACAAGAAACCTTGGTCCGTACAAGAAGTGTTGCATTTTTCCTCGTCATTGCACCTCCCTTTGTACTTTGTGTTCATTGTTTTGCATACCCCTGACTCACTTTTTACTCCTTCTGATCCACCTTCATCTTCACCCACAACTGCCATTGTTGTCTCCTCTACAACATATACACATCACAATTTAAATATAAGACCTTAAATGTATAGCTAAGTACATAAACTCCAATCTATCGAGCTGGCAGATTTTAGGTCAGATTAGGTTTTAGGTTTTGACGTAAAATACATTGAATTATGATGGTTTACTTGTCCGGCACCAGCGGATTCAAGTCTAAACTGCCAGTTCTAGCTTCACATGATGGATGTATCAATCAAGTTGCCTATTTATTTATATGAAATTAATCTATTTTGTCGCGTTATTCTATACAAAATTAAAATGTGGAAATGTTATGTTTGACCTATTTTGTTTAAATACTTAATGAAGTATCAATTATATATGTAAAGAAATTTACCAAAAGCCAAGAGAAGAAACAAGCAGAAGAACACAAAGCTGAAGATTGTTCTTTTCTCCACCATGGCTTGCCTTTTATCTTATAAACTTCTGTGTGTTACTGAAATGCTTCTATTCTGGATTTGCACTACAACAAGTCTATGCTTTTTATACTATTTTACTCATGGGTTGAGTTCCAAATTCAAAATTAATAATGAATCTGAAAATTAATTTTTATTTATTCTTAAGGAATCTACTATCATTTATTTTTATAAAATCCATATATCTATTCATTAACAACTATTATACTTTTCATTTATTTCTATTTAGATTCTATTTTTATTCGGTCAATTCCTTTGTTTTACAGCATGAGCTTGTAAATTGTAATCATTTTAACATAGAGATTGTATTAATATATATAACGGAATTAATCAAGTTTAAAATAGTCATGACTCGACTTAGTTTGGTATGTTTTGGTTCGAATTTGAATGATTTTAAGCTTGAAACTGAGTTCAACTCAACAAAAAAAAAAAAAAAAATTCAGATACGACAGCTATCTGGATTTGTCAAAATTGATCAAAATGTACCGTGAAACCATTAGTATATACAAATGAATATGAATAATATATGTAATGGCATACATATTAGAGCATTCCATAAATAATATGAAATTGTATTATTGATATGAGATAATTAGTATCAGATGAACTCTTTTGTATATAAGAAAATAAGAAAAGAAATATGAGATAAATTAGATTAGGAAATTAAACTAAATTTTACCAACACTTTTACTGATTCTAATTAAAACTTAGAATTTAATCTTTACACTACCCTAAATTTAGAGTTGAGCTCAATTTCAACTTAATGAAAAACAATCAAATATACAAGCTCATCCAGCTGGACTTGTCTAAATTGTGATCCACAAGCTAAAAATTCAACACCCAAATGGATTATTTCTGGTAACATATTTTATGTGCACGACTATAAAATTATACATTTGAAACTGCTAAATTTTTTTCCTTGAAAGCATAATGCACGGCGCGACTTTTAAATGAGAAAAGTTGTTAATGCCTCACATATACCAATCCGCGTATAACTAAATTCGCAGACTCGCAATTCATAATAAAATTAACTGGTTTTACTTATGGACAAGATCATACTCTTGTAGTTGGTCTCATATATTAACTTTTTGTTGTGAATTATTTTTCTCAAATTTTTATAAAACTATAAATATATTAAGAAATTGTCTGCGGTCTATAGTTGCAGCCTGCTTTAGGCATTTAAATATACCTGCAGCTTATAAACGCGGCTAAATATTGGGATTTTAACCAAAGACCGGCTATTAGGGTGTGCAAATGTTCGATCACACAGGCCCCCGCGACAGAAATGTAGCGTTTTCAACATTTAGCTGCCGTTATTAACTGCGCTTATAAACTGCAATTGTTTATTTTCAGCTGCAGGTAACTTGCGGTTATAAACTGCAATAAAGGTTTGTTTTGGACTTTTAGCTGCATTGTTTTACTACGGTTAGAAACTGCAATAGTACATTGTTTTAACTTTCAGCTGCATGTCTTACTGCGGTTATGAACTGCAATAATGTATTGTTGTGAACTTTTACCAGCAGTTATTTACTGCGGTTTTAAACAGCAATAAAAATTAGATAAATTAATTCCACCTTATTATATATTGTAAACTTTATTTGGCTCTCACTTTGAACAAGTTATTTTTATAAAACTCTCCATATTTCAATATTGTCATTTCTTCTTCAACGCAACTAAGAGCATGAAGTTTCACTAAGAGAAACAAGTCAATCTTTTCATCTAAAAATTATAGCCAAAATCACGTCTCTTATTGTGCTTACTTATGTGATTTTTTTCTACATCGGGGTTAGATATGTAATTAATTTTAAAGTTAAATTTTTGTGGGCTCTAATTGAATTTCGAGAAATGTTAAAAATTGTTAATTTTTTTTTATATTTGGTCAGTATATAAATAAAATCAAA
>JAYMTA010002242.1:0-17058 GCA_036897625.1 Pelargonium cotyledonis | reverse complement strand
AATCTTTAGGGTAAGTATGTGTAATAAGCCTATCTAAGAGGAGGGTGATGTGTAATTTTCTCATTTTAGTATGGTTGAGTTTAAATTAATTGGGTTAGTATCGTGTTTGTTTCGACTAGCTAAACTCGTTTAATAATCAAGTTGTGTCTGTCTAATCCTCTTATTCCCCTAACTGAGAAGTATAACTTGTTTACTGATTCACTAATTTTTAAGTATATAAATGTAAATTTTCAAATATATCTATTTGGAAATGACTCATATACATTAAATCGATCAATTTAAAGTTGATCTATTTAACAAAATACTAAACGAAAGACTACTACTTCAACATATGATCTTCTTAAAAATAAAATTGTCTTACTTTTTTTTTTGTTTTTTTTATATTTAAAAGTTGAGCTACACAACAAGGGATAGGTAGCTCTCCCATTTTCACCAAAAATCCCACCCCATAGTTTGGACAAAGAAACTCAAACTCGGTATCTGAAAGAGAATTCAAAATGTTAAAACGTTTAACTCAACATGTTTTGGTTATATAGTAATTCTTAAAATTTAAATTTAGCAACAGGATCCTTTTATTATTATTTTTTCCGGTATATACCATGGGGTTCTTGAGTGTGCCCGCACATTCGTGTTTGACACTTTCAAACTATTTTACCATATTCAAACTAATTTTCATCCGAGGTTTGTTTATAATTAAAGTCTTTACCTCTCTTCACAGAGTGTGTTGAGTGATGATCAAACGCAAACATTTTTCTCACTCACGTAACTTACGTTGCAGCACAACTACTATTAGTTCTTTTATTATACAGAGACTTTGGTTGTGGGCTTACTCTGTACTTTGTAGCAGTCAATATGCTTTTGGGCCTCCTGAGAATAATGTTTTCTTATTATGATTAGTGTTATGGCAATGTGTGGACGATACAACAAATGAACCCCAAACAATATCTTCACCAGTACGCTATATATTAATGCTGCACTGAATATGCAAAAAGACTGAAGTCGTCTTGCAAGTTGGTGCCAAAAAGAACTTTAATTATTGGCTGCTTTACAGCTTTAGTGATAGGAAAGATTCTTTTTATGATTTGGATTTTTGTTTCCAGCCTAAAACATGTAGATCAGTAGTAGCAGCCCCTGGGAAAAAAAATTAGAAAAAGAAAGGTAAATTAAAACCGATCAACAGAACAAAACAATATCAAAGATTCAACAGAGATTTTTTTTATTTTTCTCTGCTAAATTGACTGACTTTGATTCAATAAGTTGGCTTTGCTACTGCTACATAGTTTACGCAGAACACTCCTTTTGGCTTCTTGCATCCCAAAAAGTGGTGGTTGACTGACCTTCCTAGCCAGTAAGACTCGTTTGGTCCTACTCAAAAACTAACACAAAAACATGTACTCCAATTAATATATCTTTGAAATGAATGGATTGTATTTTGAGCAATGGGTTTCTTCTTTGGCCATTGATTTTCTCGCTCATTTCAGTGTTGTATGCTCTTAGCATTCCCTGCATATTGCTCTAGTTTATGTGAAGATCAAGAATATATAGTTTCCTATGAGATGGGAGGTGATGATGATGATGATGCTGTGGAGCTTCCATACTATTGTGCCATTAAGGTAAATCTTGATTTTAGATGTTTGGTTGCAGATTTCACTACTCTGTACAGATTTGTGGTTCAGTGTCATGACTGTTTGTTCCATGGTATTGCAGGTTCATCGTTTGATGTGCTTGGAGCTTAAGAAATTCATTGACAGAATCTTACCAATATTTCCAGCCGTTGAACTAGTCCGGCCAAGGTCATCGGGGTTTCAAGCACTGTGCTCGTTACAAGTTGCAGTTGATGATGCCAAGTTACTGATTCAGCACTGCTCCGAGTCCAGTAAACTCTATCTGGTATAGACTAAAGATACTCACATGTTCTAGTCTAAATAGTTTATGGTCAAGAATTATATATAATTCTTGGTTAAATGTTTCAGGCACTCACAGGAAAACAAATTCTCTTGAGATGTGAAAAGATACGAAACAATTTGGAGATGTTTCTGAGCCAAGTTCGAGATACAGTTCCATCATTACTGGCAGCAAAGGTTTGTGATACTCTTAAAGACCATGAATCATGCATATTTTCTTGACAAATTTGTTAATTTGTTACTTGACCTCCCTGCAGATATATGGTATCATTGATGATCTCAGGACCGCAAAGTTTTGCCTTGAATCTTCTGAAAGTGAGGCTGGGTTGATCATCCAGGCATTGCTTTGTGGCATATCAACATCACATTCAGTAAACAATATCGACACCAATGTTGTTAAACTTGCTTCTCTGAGGCTGAACATTACATCTCCTTTGGCTCTCTTAATAGAGAGAAGATCAATCAAGAGGCAGCTTCAAATAGTCCCTCATCATAATGCAGAGCCAACAAAGAAGATTTTGAAGTGTCTCCTATGTCTTCTGAAAAAGTATGGAGACCCGGTTCAGGGAAGCCCAGCTAGTGGTGAACTTGCTCAGGATCAAACCAGTTTTCCTGATCCGCCAGATGATTTGAAATGTCCCATCTCGAGGAGACTGTTATATGAGCCTGTAGTCATTGCTAATGGGAAGACATTTGAGAGGGTTTGGATAGAGAAGTGGTTTAGTGATGGTCATGGGATATGCCCAATTACTCGCATTGAGCTGAGTCATTTGTCCCTCACTCCAAATACTCTGATACAGTCCGCGATCTTGCAGTGGCGTGCCCTCCATGGGTTTGCTATTCCTGAACCTTGTGCACAACCAAATGCTCCAAGATCCTCAAGCATATCCTTTTCTTCAAGTTCTTTGAATGGTTTGAATCTCCCAGTTAGTGGCTTGTCACTTTGTTCTTCCAATGCCAGTTGGGGCTCAGAGTCCTTAGATGGCAAGATTGGTGATGGCACTAGTCTTGCAATTCTCCCCAAACTTGCTGCATTTCCATGGCGATCCCAATGCGAGGCAGTGGAAGACATAAGAGGCCAACTAAACGACAATCTCGAACTGCAACGTCCTATGATTTTCTCTGATCGCTCCATTAACCCGCTGATTAGATTCTTGAAGGATGCACGCGACTCGGGTGATGCAAAAGCCCAAAGAGATGGAGCAGAGGTGCTTGTAGTGATTTTGGCAGAAAACAGGTGATTACCCTTTGTTTTTACAAAACTTTCTTTTCAATTTTATAACACAGTTCTTGCTTGTTGCAGAAGTCATAAAATGCCAGCATTGGACGACGAAACTGTGTACTTGTTGGCATCATTTCTGGATTCTGAGATTGCAGACAAAGCAGTAGAGATCATGGAATCATTATCTTCCCACGAAATCTACAAGACAAGGATTGTGGCTTCTGGTGCTGTTCCTTTGCTCATAAAAGTTCTTGAAACCCCAATCAAGAAATTCCAGATGATTGCTTTGAAAACACTGAGCAACTTGTCCTCCAACACTGATATTGGGTACCACATGGTGTATTTGGGTTGCATATCAAATCTGGTTTCATTTCTAGGAGATCCAATGCTTGCAGGTTATTGCATAAAAATAGTGAGGAACTTGTGCAACAGCGAGGAGGAGGAGGCCAAGATCGCGGTCGCTGAGACCAATATATGCATAAACTCCATAGCCAAACTAGTGGAAGATGGGAGTCAGGAGGTGCAAGAAGATGCTGTGGATGTTCTGCTCTCCCTTTGCAACCAGCGCGGCGCGTACTGGGAAAGCATCGTTTGTGGAAACAGCATTATGGAATCCATAGCGGATCTGTCTGTGCACGGGAAATCGAGAGCGAAGGTGATTTCTATGCAGCTGCTACAACTTTTGGCACATGTTTTGCAAAATGTGCCTGAAGTTGAGGAGAAGAAATTGGGTTCCAAGGCATTTGGGTTGTTGGGAAAGGGAAGGAAAATGTCAGCATTTTCAAAACCAGGAAGATAGGTTTCTTGAATTGTGATAGTACAAATTGTCGCCATTGGATTGTATAATTTGTATTTGTAGTTGGTTTTTATGTCAGCAGCAGATAGTCACTGCATTTGTAGTAGCTAGAGTGATGAATTCTGGGTTGCTTGTGTATATTGTAGTGGTGACAATTCTTGTTCACCAGTCCTATTGGAAGTTTAGTTTTATGTTAAGCGTGTGTATTTGAATCCGATTTGTTTATTAAACAGGTTGAACAGCACAGTACGAACACGACATGACACACTTAACACGTTTAGAAGAATTGGGTACAAAATTATATGACCCGGCCCATTTAAATAATTAGTTTGATATTGACCCAATATTTTAAAATTTAAATGGTTCATTATTTACACAATATATTTGAAAATTTTCATTTTGATCCTTAAATAGGTGGGTTAGTAAACAAATCACACAACCCGTTTATGACCCATTAAACAAACGAATAAGGCCAGTTAAATGAGCTCCACACGGATCACGACATGATTATTAAACGGCTTGTGTTAATCAACACAAATCTGGTTATGTTGAATCTAAACTCACTTAAATTTGTGTCGTGTTCTTGATGTATCAACTCAAATTTTCAGCATGGTGTGAAAAAATATTCAGAACCCGGCACAAACCTGAAACTTGCCCCAGGCCCGTCAATTCTAGCCCGTACCAAATAATCTGGCCCGTTTAATGGCACTGCCCAACTTCCAGTACAATTTCTTCTTCTTCTACATTTTTCATTTTTCAAGTTGTTAGGGATTAGGGTTTTAGCTTCTACAGTTCCACAGTGATACCATGAATTTCACACACTTGCTCTCCAGAGATACCATGAACAAGCTATCGAGATTGAATCGACAATCGCTATTATCGAACCCTTTTTTCTACAGATATTTCTCCTCGATTACAGCCCCAGTCTCTTCACCAGAGGCTCACGGCTCCGCCACTCTTCCGCCAAACCCTAATGTCCCAGTACCCTGTTTTTCGCTCAACAGGTACATTCACTCCACACGCGAAACCAGATTGAGCTCCTCTGCCGCAGTTGCTAAAGTAGAAGCTCTCGGTTCTGACGATTTTGAGGACGATGACGGAACCATGAACCAGTTCTTGTCCCGATTCGCCTGGATAATGCGCGGGAAGCTTGCTGAATTCGATCGGAGTTTGGATAAGCAGACGATTGATGGGATGCTATTGCTCATAGTGGAGAAGGTTGTGTCGGAGATTGAAAAGGGTGGGCTTGAACAGGTTCTCGGCGCAGGAGTGACCTCCCAGTTCTCGGAATTCAGCGAGGATTTGTGGAAGACAGTGTATGAGGTGAGCAATATGGTTTTGGCGGATATGGAGAAGGAGAGGAAGAAGGAGAAGATGAAGAAGTTTCTGCAGTCAGAAAAGGTTAATGAGCTTTGCAGATTTGCCGGTGAAATTGGTGTTCGAGGTGATTTGCTGAGAGAGCTGAGGTTCAAATTTGCTCGCGAGGAATTAGAGGAGGTGGAGTTTTATGATAGCTTGGAGCTTCTCCGGAAAGAAGATCGAGCACAAGGGAAAGAGACTGTAAAAGTGGTCACGCAAGATAGAACATTTGGAGAAGAGGGTGTTGGGGCCAAGGAGAAACCTAGGGTCATTACTCTTCCCAAGAGGCATGGAAGGATTAAGTACAAGATTTATGGTCTTGATCTCTCAGCTCCGAAGTGGGCTGAAGCTGCTGTAGAGGTAAAGGGGGGGGGGGGGCCGTTTGGGCCGGGGAAAGCCAAGCCAATAACCGGGAAATGCAAACTGGTTACTGATAGAATACTTTCACTGAAGGAGGAAGAAGATCCTTCTTCACATTTGGCCGAATGGATAGAGCTTCTCCAGCCCAATAGGACCGACTGGAACAATTTGCTTGATAGATTGAAAGAACAGAATACTCATTTACACCTTAAGGTAAACTGATCCAATCTTTTCATTGTTTGTATGGTATGATACTATGGTAGATTTTTGCTTTTTTTTTGGAACTTTTAATGTGACAGCTACTCTACATTTCGGATAGGAAATTGATATTTGCATACTATGCTACAGTGGGTTTTGAATTTGCAAGTAGATGTAAATAGTGAAGCACTTTAGAGAAGTTGGTTACAATCTTTCCCCCCAATCTGCAAGGAGGGAGATGTGTAGTTCTGAAAGAACTGTAGTGTGAAGCTATTCTTACAAACAACTTGAAAACTACCATATGTTATTGCAATATATATATATATAATTTGGTTTAAAGATACAGGATCAAATGCTAAGGCTTTTTTTTTTTTTTTTTTTTTTTTTTTTTTTAATTTTTAAAAACCCTCTTAAAATTTATAAAGATTGAAGGTAATGTCTTTTGGGATCTTCACTCACAATAGTTACACATACATATGTGGTCTTCAGAGACTGATATGATTAAGGTGATGTGAATTAACTATTACTTAAAATAGATTAAATAAATTAGGTTCATAACTTCATAGCCATGAACACATAGTCATGGGATATAGTTGGAATGTATTGAGAAAAAGAAAATGGGATATTATTTCAAGATCTTGGTTATATAGATTTTAGTGCCTGATAAAGTGGACTGAAGTTTAGGTTCTTTAGGAACCGTCATATCGTACAATTTTTTTTGGAGAAATTAATATAGTAGAGCTACCAACATTTATATGATTTTAGTATGTTGGACAATGACAAATTTGTTGTGTAGGTGGCAGAGCTTATATTGAGTGAAGCATCTTTCCAAGCAGGTGTCCATGATTATTGGAAACTCATTGATGTCCATGCCAAAGCAAACAGAATTGAAGATGCTGAGAGAATTGTTCAAAAGATGACTGGTAATGGTATCTTACCTGATTTCTTAATATACAATGTTTTGCTTCATATGTACAGCAAAGCAGGCATTCTTGACCGAGCCAAGGAAGCCTTTGAAAGCGTGAAAAGCCATGGCGTACCAGACATGAAGGTCTACACATCCATGATCATGGCATATGTAAAAGCTGGTGATCCCAGAATGGGCGAGTCCCTGATTAGAGAATTGGAAAAAATGAACAAGTACCTTGAGGAGAAGATTTATATAGCCATTCTTCGCTCTTATGCCCAAATTGGAGATATTAGTGGAGCTGGACGAATTGTTACCAGTATGCAGTTTGCGGGGTTGAAACCAACAAGGGAGTCATGTGCACTGCTTGTTGAGGCATGTGGGCAATCTGGCGATCCTGATCAGGCGAGAAGCAATTTCGACTATATGCTGAAACTTGGGCACATACCCGATGACCGGTGCACTGCCAGCATGATTTCAGCCTATCAGAAAAAGAATTTGTTAGACAAGGCCTTGGGTCTTCTTTTGGAGCTCGAGAAGACTGGGTTTCAAGCTGGGGTTGCCACTTGGACTGTTCTGTTGGATTGGATGGCTGAGTTGCAGCTGATTGATGAAGCTGAGGCCCTACTGAACAAGATTGCACTGCAGGGCGAAGCTCCTTCTTATAAGGTTCACTTAAGCCTTTGTTCGATGTATGCACGGGCTAGGGTTGAGAAAAAGGCTCTTCAATCATTGGAGGTTTTGGAGGCAAAGAAGGAGCAACTGAGGCCTGAAGATTTTGAGAGGATTATAAGTAGTCTGATGGCGGGGGGGTTTATTCAGGAAGCTCAAAGGATATGTGAACTGATGGAGTCCCAGGGTTTTCAAGTATCAGAGTCACTTAAAGTCCCGCTAATGTCAGCTCAAATGCAACGGCTTAGGAATAAGCCACGATCAGTGTAGTCTGATGGTCATATAAAAGAAGCTGAGACCAACAATGAGTTAAGTTATAGGCATTTAGGAGGAATACATCACAGTATTCTTTGGTCAGCGAAATCTAACTTATAAAGAGTGTTTGTCTTCACCAGATAATCATCTCAACTGTCATGCATTCATTCTTCCATGGTTCTCATTCCTGTGTGGATGAAGTGCATCTCTTCCTTTCGTGAAGTAGTGATCTTGTTTATTCATACATGAGTTAGTTTGCTTTCCTTTGCTTTACTTGTCTTTGTCAGAATAAGATGTCATCATGAATTAGCATCATTATTTTCAGGATGGTCAATTTCCCCAAATCCTTTTCTATGCATTCATATCATCGTATCATGTATTTTTTAGAGGAACCTGGAAAATTTGGATTAGAACATTGAATTCTCAAATGATTTAGTAATCTTTTGCACAATGAGCAAATGGTCTCCCTTGGTATCTGTTTAGTTGTTTCTGTTTGATATATGCACATCAGCATCACCAACTGGAATGCATTTTCAGAAGAACAATGTCTTCATTTATCATCTAAAAGCAATTTATATTTGAGTTCTGTTGCAGCAGAAACATGGACTTTATTTCGAGTAGAAACCAACATATGTACTACAGGAATTGCTTCTGTGAGAACAATAATTGCAATTGCTTCTTAAAAATATTCTCCTTTGATGAAGTCATTGAGTTGCTTCAGTGCCCCATTTTGCTGCTCTACAACTGCTCTCACTACATCAACTATAGAAATCATACCAACTATCTTCCCGTCTATCACCGGAACATGGCGTATTTGATTCTCTGCGATTATCATAAACTCTCAGCGATCAAGTACAACAAAACTTCAGGTTATTTTCATGGTTATTATATGCTAATTATACCTGTCATGAGCTGCATTGCTTGAAGAATATTTGTGTCTGATGCCACAGTTATCAACTTGCTCTGCTCAAGCAAAAACTAAAACTGAACTTGAGAGAATAGCAGGGCTTTCATAATCTCGAAATTAAGGAGATTGAATGAGGATTGCAAGAAATAACCTCAGAAGTCATGATTTCCCCGACTTTTGTGCATGTCGAAGATCTTCCCTGCGCGACTATCTTCCTCAGATAGTCTGCTTGTCCATCCATCATCTCAAATTAGCCATCTCATGGTGTATACAGCATGGAACAGAAATGTAAAACAAGGTTTTGTTGTGGCCATGTACCTCTTTCTGTGAAAATTCCTGCAATCAGCTGCTGCGTTCCTGGCTTTAGTACCACTAGTGACCCAATGTTGTTCTTTGCCATCTGCAATTACATATAGTTGTGAATGATATATATATATATATATATATAGAGAGAGAGAGAGAGAGAGAGTCTATAAAATTTGATTCAATTGCAGAAACCTACGTTTTTTACAGCATCATCGACAAAGTCAGTAGTGGTGCACGATAGCCAGGACCCGGTTTTTTCGTCTCCTTTGGACATCAGAACCTCCGCCACTGTTATATTCTCCAATCCCTTGAGCGGCAAGGCTGGAGAGGAGGAGGTGACACATCCCGAACGCAAGAGTACACGCAGTCTCTCTGTCACATCCCTTCCGCTAGAGTGGTTCAGAATGGCGACCTTGATATTATCCTGGCAAGATCGTACTGCCTGAGCAAGCCTTTGCATTCTGATTCTGTTTACGGAAATTGTCCAGGATATGCAACCAGGAAGAAGCTGACCTTTATTGATGCAAAGGAGAAGTGAGAAGCTTCACAAGAACATCTTGTTCTCTAATGTCTTACTTGTGAACAAGTATCTTCCTTAATTGGGTTCTTTTCTTGAACCAACCCATTTAAGGCAAGGAATATTTGGTAGATAATTAGCTTCTTAGCCATGTTGCTTCTCTAACCAGAAAGGGTGTGAAAAGTTAGCAGCAGCAGACTCATATATTTGCGAGAAATAAACCGCATGCATCACGTGGAAGATGGAGTATGCTATAAACTACACTAGCTTATCAGGAAGAACAAGAAGAGCTCAACATGGTTAACAAAGTTTCAGAGCCAAATATAAGACAGAAACAAGATGCCAGACCTGGTAGAGAAGGAAAATCCATCCAAGAATCCACTACTTTCTTATCAGAAAAGCAACAAAAGAGAATCAGTTCAAATGAAATTTTAACCAATGCCCAAAGTCACCCAAAAGTTTCCAAGGTATCAGATGCAAACTTACTTATGCCAGAGGGTTGTGAGAAATGCTGAGCAAAACCCGGCCAAGTACCATCCAACTCCACCTTCCCGATTATATTCAGTCATTTCATCTATGTCGGAACAAAGACAGGGATTCCGTTTTCGGTTCCCGTGGTCAGCAGCACCAGCTGCACCACGTCCTGCTGCTCCCCAACCACCTCGTCCGGCCCAGCCAACCACCACTCCAACACAAGCCACTGCTCAGAAACCGCCATTTCGTCCTGCAGGGATAGCCCCAGCGCAGCCTCCGCCCCAAGCTCCACCACCACCACCTAGAACTGAAGGGCAAACAGCATCTTCATCTCGTGCAGCAAGTCAATCCAGACTGGGGATGGCCTCTTCAGCACCATCACCTGCCCGAAAAACCAATGAAACTCGGGCTGCCTCATCACCATCTCGCACAGCCCTTCAGTCCAGGGCTGCCTCCACACCATCCTCTCCATCTCCATCTCGTGCAGCTCCTCAGGTTCAACCAGCATCCCAAGCAGCACCCAAGCCTCGATCTCCATCTCGTTTGGCCTCTGAGTCTGGAGGCCAAACATCCTTGCAACCCTCTTCTGCACCTCCCACTGCCATTAAAGAGCAACCAACAGCTCAAGAAATGTCTGTGCCCCCACCCCCATCAAACAAGATACAATCCGGAACTCAAGAAAGCAATCAGCCACCATCATCTACCACTCAACCGGAAAAATCCAAGCCAGAAGGGTCAGATATAAATTCTGAGACAGTTGCAAGTTCTGGAAACCAAATCTCCAAGGAAACCAACTCTCCCCATGATGAGGTGGCACCACAGCCTGCAGAAAAAGCATCAGTATCTGCAAAAGAAGCTCTAAAAGAACCTGCTGCTCCCCAGAAATTAGAGAATGATCAAGTCAGCATTGATCACCCTCGCATCCTTGCAGAATCAGAAAAGATTCCAGAGGAAACAGAAGGAGAGGAAGTACTTGAAGACTCTGAAAAAGAGGAAACCAATGATGAACAACCAATTCGGAAGACAATCACCCAGCTTTGGACTGCAGCATCTGGTTCAGGAACACAGACCAAAGAAATACGTACAGTCACATTTCAAGCAGAGCAAAAAGATCAGGAAAAGCAAGAATCCTCGGACAGAGTTGACACAAAACAGGTAAATATTGGGAATTCAAGACTTCCTAGGGTCAGACATACACAGACTGAATCTCATCGAGAGGCTAGCTTGTCCAATGGAGAACGAGCTCCCCTGCACAAAGAGGTTAGAAATAATATTTCTGAGTTTGTTCAAAAGCTGGCACCGGGCCACATGAAGGAGCCCATGAATGAAAAACCAGTAAGCATTGTTACCTTAGCTGGTGAGAACAAAGGAGCATCCATGCAATTAGGCTCAGAATCAGCAAATAAAGAAGAATCAGTCCACATTTATCGTGGTTACAAGATGCAACCTGATGAGAGCCCTGAAACTACCACTGATGGTGAGGAAAACTTCAACTGGAGGCCTTCCAGAGATCTGACTAAAGAAGACCCAGCAATGAAAGCATATGTTAACAACAATGTACAGAGTATCAACAACTCCATCGTCTTCGATTGCTGTGTCACAGAAAGAAATCCAGGAGTTCAGCTGGCTCTTTCCCATAGCCAGCCACAACCCGTCAAGTCAAACACTTCAGCAGAGCCTCCACAGACAAGCAAGGCTGAATTCCGTGTCACCCCTGCTGAGAAGCTAACTTATCAGCCAACAATAAGAAGAAGATGTCTTAGAGGGCTTCTCATGGAGTCAAGTGACTCAGACCCAGACAATCCTGGCAAGCCTAGGCGTCATGGTTGCCGCTACAGCTGCGGGGAGAAGGGTAAAAATAAAGACATAGGAATTCTGTGACCATCTGTATGTAGCAGCAACTTTATACTTGCAAAAACACTATGTATATCCACCATAACAATAATAAGGATGCTAAATCATCCACTAGGGAAATGTATGTTGTATTCAATGATAAAGAAAATGCGCTGCGCACTGTAATTTGCATTGAACATCAAAATCAAGTTACAGAAGGTTTTAAATATACAACTAGCAAGAAGTCTTTTCAGCGACTAAGAGAAGTATCTCTAAGTCTACAAAACTGAACATAAAATTCTTCGGAAGTGATGAAGTTACATACTGAATCAGCGTTGCTGCTCAACTGCTTTTCTATGGACAAAATAGACTCAGTATCTTGTACTACATTTAGTGATGACTGGCATCACATAAAGCAATGCATGCACATCACTAGGCCATCCTCGATAAACAGCCTCCTTCGAAGAAAAATATGTACAACCAACTTCTCTAGCAAGAACTAGCTTGATCACGGCCCATGATAGGATAATCATTCACAAGCTGGTTTTGTGTCAAAGCTGCTCAGGCAGATTGTGAATGCTTGGAAGGCAGACAGGGGATAACGATAATCCATAGTGAAAATGTCTTTGCCAATTTTTCCAAACTGTAGTATCACCTTTTCTTGTTCTTCTGCTGGTACATTTTGGCTAGGCTCTGCTGCTGCCACAAGCTGAAAATTCTTAACAGAGGCAACTGTAACACGTCCTTTAAAATTTAAGCACCAACACTGCAACTGCTCATGCCATCTGGGAGATTTATTTTTCAAAATCAGTGGATCTGCTGTTCCCTGTAGTGATTCCGGCGCCTCAGAAAGACTGGAAGTCTTTTCCTCTGAAACTGGCATTGGCTCACTCGGACATTTTTTGAAATCAGTTGGAGTTGGGACTGTGCCCCCTTCTTGAATTGATGAGATGGGAATTGAATTTAAAGTGCACTGCATTCTTCTTGGGCCTCTCGTGCGGAGAACATTGAGCTCATACGATATGGAGGCCACATTGTAATTAACAACAGGTGCCCTTGGGGATACCTGCTTTGAACGGATTTTTTGTTGCAACCTGCAATTTGATTGTATTGCAGAGTTGCATGGAGGCTGTCTGTCGTAAATGGAAAACTTGGTTCCAAGAAAATTAGACCTGTTGAAAAAACTTCCATTAATTGCATGATGAATACCGTGGTAATAGAAAGTATCCCAAATAGCTGAAGCATACCTCAACTTTCCAACAAAAGCATCGCTCGCTCTAGAAAAATCTTTTCCAACAAAGGAAATCACAAACTCTGTTCTTGTTGCCCTTCTGACCTTTCTTGCCGCCAATAACAATTTACTCTGGTCGCCTGATAAAGCTGTAATGTAAATCATCAGCTTATTCTATGGGACAAAGCAAGAAAAGCCATCCAGGCCATTTAACATATAAAAAAGTCAGTCATCCGATAAAGTGCCACATCTTCCAATCCAGCAGCAACATTTGCACATGAGTAGTTTTACTATCAAATACATTAGTGATCCTTGAATTAGTAACCAACATGTACATGAATTTTCCAGCAAAAAATATTGGTGTCACTTTGTGAACAAATTCCAACCAGAAACTACTAAATATCAAATTGAGTAATTTTTCTCCTGAACTTCCACACACCCAAATTTATGTTTTTAACAGTAGATCAGGAGAGTAACGATGATTACCTGGGCTCAGACCAAGATACAATAGGTAAGTCGAAGTAGCTCTGTCCCTCTTAATATAGCATTGTATTGGAGAGTCTCTTGGCCCCGGCTATTGGATAAAAAGTTGACAATGAATAAGAAACCCCAAATTCAGAAACCCAAAGGATCAAAAACAAGAACTAATGAAAACCAAAAGGAGGAAAGAAACTCACCTGCTTCACTGAAATAGGGAAGGTGAGCAAACCACATTGCTCCGGCATCTTAACAACCTCCTTTGTGAGCTCCCTCCAAGACCTACAAACGGAAGCACATGCAACAACGTCCCTCCTAGCAGGCCAGGTCTTTTCACTCGCCTCCACTCGCTGAATTATGTCAAGCAGCAACTCAGGTGGCAAGTCTGCCCAGCTGGTCTGCTGCTCATCCATTAAAGAGGAAGACGACGACTGCTCAGGAGCAATATGGGATCCCCCTTGGCGGCTCGAATGTTTCTCCTCAGACCCTCCTCCTCTAGACATGTTCCCTATGCCATCTTTCATCTCCCAAAGCTCACGGACGATGCTCTTAAATGACATATCTATCCTATAGCATAAAACCCAACAGCTCAAAGGTCACTAATTTGATCCAAATTCACAGTCAAGTTGCAAAAACAGTTCATGGGTATATCAAGATCTAGCCAAAAGCAAACAAATAAATAACCTTAATCCACGAATCGATGCAGCTAAAATGCTAATATTGTTCCAATAGATCGCATACAATAAATAAATTGATTAAGAGGGTTTAGAAATCAGCTTTCAGAACCTCATAAGCAGCAACAAGTTTCAAAAATTTGGCAGCCAAACAGCAAGAGCAAGAGAGAATCGACAAATAGCAAAAGCAAAAGACAAGATAAAGATAAAGAAAGGTTAAAGTACCGATGAGGCAAGCAAGCGCTTGGGAAATGACGAGAGCTCCCGACGGGTTCAAGAAATGAAAAAAAGCGGATCGGAGGCGGAGGAGAGGGATAGAGAATGGAGTTAGATTATTGAAAAAAATGCGATTGGCTAACAGGGAGCGAAGCACTAAGCAGGCACCGCGACGACAAGGCCGGAGACAGGACGAAAACCGCCGCTGAAACCAACAGTGCCACCGTCGGAGACACTACTTGCCCAGCCGCAGATGGAGAAAGCTTTGGTTGGATCGGGAGAAGTCATCGACCTTCTTATTCAACTCCGGTGTGAACCACCTTTCATTTTTGTCCGTTAATTTATTAGAAGGAGAAGGAGAGGACTACTCCTGTGCGTACGCTCGGAGCCAAATTCTGTCTCTTTTCCCCCGTTATCGGAGTCTCAATGTTTCTGTAATTGCTATAATTTTAGTAAATGTAAAAATGTCTAAAGTTAACGTTGGAATTTCCATTTATGAAGTTGATTTACTTTTATCACATAAAAATATGAATTCATGGTTTAGATTTTAGGTTGGGCGTTTTAATCATTTTGAGGATTGTGTGCTAAAATAAATAGAAATCATAATTACTAAAAAGCGGGCCTGTACGCTCTCGTAGCGTCTAGGGTTTTGAGTTTTTAAAGGTATTGAAGGTTTGTGTGGCTGGGCGACGAAGAGGCTTCGATTGTCGGTAGCAGGTGGTGCAAAGCAGTGCAGATTGGTTGTTTGTGTGCGTAGTTCGTCAGAGACGTTGCACGGCTAGGCGTGTTGCTGGGTTTTCTCAGTGCTTTGACAGGGGTTACGCTCAGGTCAGAGTGAGGAAGAGGGAGCGGAGGAGTGGATCGGGTGAGACGGCGGCAGCTGGTTGGGTCGAAGACGAGGAGGTAAGTATTGGTGACGGGTGAAGCAAGAAGAGGTGCAAGTAGAAAGGGAGGCGGGGTTGAAGCTTATTTTCGGTGAATCAAAGTCCGGTCATGGTGGCGGATGTGCGTCTTGTCATGGGGTTTGAAGCTTATGGTTTCCAACGATTAGTTTATGTTATGTTAGTTTGGATTTGTTTGTTTTATACTTTATTAGTTCGTTTTGGTTTAGGTCTCGTTTTATTTGCTTGGTTTGACATAGTTTTTGCTTTATTGGTTGGATTTACTATAGGGGTGTGGAGTGATGGATCTCGTGTGTGGGTTCTGAAGATTTCAAATACTGTTCTAGCCTTGTCGGGTCTCGTGTTAGGACCCGTGATGCCTGGATTGGACTTGCTAGTTCAGATTAGGATATGGCTTTTGGTGATTTTTATGATTAGTTTCGTTAGTTAAGGTATCATTGAGACGATGTATGTCTCCAAGCTAGGAATCAGCGATGTAGAGACTTGGCTTGTTTGGGTCTTTTTGTCCCTGTTTGGGTTTGGCCTGATTCATCGGTACTTCTATTGTATTTGATTTTGAGCATTAATAAAATAGTAGGTTTACCCGTCCAAAAAAATAGAAATCATAATTTTATTTTCGGTCTAACTACGGTGATTCTTGTTGGCACGAATTTGTGAGTTTAGGTGATTACTATATGTCTCTCCCTGTCTCTATTCACTTGTTTTTTTCGATTCTTCTTCTGTCTTGTGTATTTTTTTGTACTTCTCTGGGATGACAAAAAGTCAGAATTGTCAAATACTTGACTTTGTATATAAATATATGTGTGGCACATTTTAAAATTAAAAGAAGTTTCAATTTTTCTTCATTTCTTCAAATTAATACACTTACTATAAAGTTCAGCCATCTTTAATTAGGAGCATTATGTAGTTACACATATTACACATGTTAATCTTCAACTTTGGATGTAACACTCTAATTTCATGTTTATGCAGTTTCAAAATAAGTGTCATAGTTTATATTTTAAGAATAATTTATGAGAAATGTCTTAGCGTTGTATAATTAATTTTGAATCTCTCCGAGTATGTGTTTTAACAAATACAAACAAGATTAACTAACTTATTATGTGGATGTTATTGACAATTCATGTTATAATTAACTTTTTTTTTAAATGAAAGTAGATTGCAAATGATACAAATGGGAGAAAAAAAAACTAGTTTTATTTTGCCGATTTTGAAAAGAAAAGAAAAGAAATCATTGTACTACAAACTATACACCGAAATGTTAACCAAGGAAAATAATTCATGGCAAACAAGAAGTTTCAAATTAGTTTTATATTTTTCGTAAGAGACATTCAACTGATTCAAGTATTTGAAAATGGTAACCATTTCCTTGCACGATACCATGTACATGCAGCTCATAATTTCAAAAGTTTTTTTTTATATATAAATAAAACCATAAACGACTACTTCATTCAACTGCTAACGAAATAGTGCTTTTAGGCGGAACAAATCCCCAACTTGAAGGCCCATACATAGAACCCAATAGATATGTAACCTCGTGTGCTACCCGATTCGATGAGCGATACACGAACGAAAAGAACAACTTTATGTACTTGCATAGCATAGTTTAAGATTGATCATAGCTTAAAAGTTAATACTGATGACAATATCTAAATTAAATAAATTGAAATTTCAAATATTGCCATAACCGATGTCTCATTGGTAAATGTTGTACCAACTTTCTGATTTTGGTTTGGGGATAAAGGTTTATTTAGTACATGAATTTTAGTGGTGTACCCAATTTAGTACATGAACTTTGGTGGTGTACCCAATTTAGTACATGAACTTTTATTGTGTCCAATGTAGTAC
>JAYMTA010002241.1:0-17059 GCA_036897625.1 Pelargonium cotyledonis | reverse complement strand
TTGTTTACCAAATAATAACAATATGAAAAAAAAAATGATTCTCATTCCCACACCTTAATTGATCCAAACAACATTACATGGGAATGAGAATGGCAATGGGAATGGAAGGAATGGGAATTGGAATGGAAATGATTCCCATTCCCACTAAAATTCTAATCCAAACGCAGCCTAAAGGTTTACGACTTATGATGAGGTTGGCTTAAGCCGGTTTCATGAAACTCATGTTTTTTTTCTTTCTTACAATATAGGTTCTTATTATGATATGTGGCATGTCTGGTTAAGTAATTTTGTGCTACTTCCTCAGAGTTTCAGATTGAAAACACTTTTTTGCTTAAAATGATATTGTTTTTTGTTTCATTTTCTCAAATGGAAATTATATTGGAAAGTGAAAATGGAGTTTCCAAAAGGTTTTCTTCTGATGAGCTCATTTGTACATATTCTTGTTTTTAGATGGAGCGGATACTTTCTGCATACCGTAAATCCTCAAAGCAGTGGTCAGCCACTTGGAACAAGCTAGCCGAAGGTAGGTCTCATCTTCTTTTGTTCTTTTTAGTGGTTTTGTTTTATGATAGTCTTTCATTTCTCTGTTCTTCTTTTCTTACTCCACACAAAAACAGTGCGACAGAGGGGCCGGAAGCGCACCATGGTTGGATGAACTTTTGTCGCTACGATTTTTCTTTTTCATTGAAGGGTTAGAGAAGATTGTTTCAAGGACTTGTTTATGGTGACATTGTGTAATATCTTTGTGATATCTTACCTGTATCTCTGCTATTCTCTAAATTTGCATCATGATGTTCCCAACATTTGCATATACACCTCAGATTTAGCTTAAGTGAGAGTTCTGTTTTTTAAACAAATCCATTTGAGCCGACTCCAACATTGTTTGGGAAATGGCGTCATGATTGATTTGGCATTGTCCTACTCGAAGTTCAAGGACAAGATATTCAGTGTCTAATGCTTCAAACCTTGGAGTCTTCAACGAGCTGCGATCAATGGACGGGCGTTCTGTGAGTGCCTTGAACTGTACTTTCCTTTGCTCTCTTTATTTATCTTGCTACATTCAGTAATGAAATCGGTACATAGTCGTCGTTTCGTTGAGTAGGGATCTTCTCTACAAAATTTAGCATGTCGTTTTCATGGCTGTTTGTTGTAGTTAGGCATTGAGTTATTGTGGCCTCTGATGGGTCTCTATAAGCAATGAATGTGGTAGTTGTATATACAGACACATATATTTCTGTGTGTGTGTGTATATATATATATATATATGCTTGAAACCCCAAGAGATTATGTGCACATCTGTTGAGTCGAACTAGGGTTTGGGACCTGAATCGGCCTAAGATCTTATATTTATGTTTATACTTTACAGTATGGGCCAAATGTGTTCTTGTCATACAACTTTTTGCCGGTTCTAACTTGTCGCGGATCAAAATATTGCTTAAAACTAGGACTATGGAAATTGTATCTGTTGGACACAAGTCTAGATCCATTCAAAAACAGCCTCAAATTTACTAAGCTCAGTATCCACGTATTGTTCCACTTGGGAGTGACAAATTTGCATGCATTGCTTACGTCTAAGGCTCAATTCCAAGGATTCAACTACAAAATCTCCCATACCCCAAAATCAACATACATTCAAACAAACCATTTTATAAGAGAAAATATTTTAAAAATTCTCTATATCAGACTAATCTAATCAAAGCACAAAAGCTCACATTGGTGGAACAGTTTTCAGTACTAAAATTCCCATTGAGCTCTTCCACACAAATGCCTAGACATTCTTATAAAAAGGATTGACAAATATGACAGCCAAGCAATATTCTGCCTTTCAGCAAATCGTGTCAGGTGTTGGTATTGGTGTTACATAAAATATAAGAAAGACGACAATTTTAGTTTAAAAAGTTGAGGTTTAAATCTTTTGATTTTGACGAACCGACTGATGTAACTTACTGTTGAGATTATAGAGTTGTTCTAAATAAATGCATAACAACTATTACTAAGTGAGCGTATCAAATGATATTATTAAACTTTAACGTTTTACTGCTCTTGAGATCATATCTGACCCGAACTTGAAATAGTCGTCTCAAAATATATGGTTAACATATTATCGGATGGATCAACCAGGTGAGGTGTCCTACAGATTACACATCAATTCAAGTTCTTGTTTTCTTATTCAAATTTCACACAAAACCAACTTGTGGAAGATACACTACCAAAAAAACACAAGTACTCTGCACCAATGGCAAGAACAGAGGTTGGAGAGAGAGAGAGAGAGAGAGAGAGAGAGAGAGAGAGAGAGAGAGAGAGAGAGAGATAGAGAGAGAATGAGGAAGAACTCAGTAACAGTGGCAAAATGGGAAGAGAGTGGGAGAGAGAGAGAGAGAGAGAGAGAGGAGGACTAGCTTCCACTTTATTGATTCTCTCATCAAATTTGATATAAATTTTGATATTTTTGCTCTTTGCACCCACAACACAACACATCACTCGCTACTACGAGGTTTTTTTTAGCATTGTTCAACACATAAAAGTGCTTCCTTTTTCTCTACTGCTACGTTGTCTTGTTCCTCTCTCTCTCTCAGAAGCTCTTCTTTTTGCAACTACCCAACTGGGTTTTTCTGGGTTTTAGCTTGGGAACTTGCAGACCCCAGAATGTACACAAATGCTCAGTGACTGGGTTTGTCTTTGTTTTCTCTTTTGTCTGCAAAGTTGAGACCTTTTCTTTATGTTCTTTCCCAAATTTTTGTCCCAAGTTCTGATTCTTGTCTAGTTAGAGAAAATGGAGTGGGTTCTTCTTCATTCATAAGTTTGGTTTAGCTACCCAAAAAAAAAAAACTTGTTAGAGAGAGAGAGAGAGAGAGAGAGAGAGAGAGATCTTCAACTCCAAATTGGTGTATCTATATATGATCTGGAACAATGAGAGATGAGAATTCCAGGAAAAACAAGGTTTGTGAAGTACAAAACAAGGTCTGGTTTTCATTTATTTGTTTGCTTTGGTGTGATTGGTGAGAGACTGAGAGTTGTTGTTTGTGAAGCTTTCATGGCCCAAGTCACTGGTCAAGAAATGGCTCAACATCAAGAGCAAAGCTGAGGACTTCCACACAGATGATGCCATGTACAAAGGTGACTTTCTGCTCATTTCATTGAAAATTATAGTCAAAGAACTTGGAATCTTAGCTTTTACATCAAAAACAAAAATTGGATTTGCACTGAACAATTAACCTGATTCAACTACTGTGAAATATTTTGGATTTAATGGGCTCTGTTGCTTCTTTTTGCTGCTTAAGATCTGCTATTTTGTTTTCTTCTTGTTACTGAATTTTGAAGTTTTATTTTTGTTTGCCTTGACAATAGAAGTCAAACTCTACTAATAAAGTTGACGTTTAACGAGCAGGAACTAAGTCATTATGTTTATAAAATGTAGCTCAATATCAAATTTAAGATAATATCGTACCAGGTTTTGATTATTGTTTTGGCTCGAATGTGACCCATTTATGTTCTCTTATGCTCTTCGGCCCATTTGCATAAGGATATGACTGCAAACCCACGTGTAGAAGGAAAATACTTACATACGAGGAGTGCTGATTTAAAATACCCTTGTGCACGTGTGGAGCTCGCTGATGACGAGAAAATATATAAGACTCTTGAGTGAGACTCTTGAAGTGGGTAATAAAGTCTTAGATAAATATAAACTGAATGAGCAAAATATTATGGTGACTTCTTTTTTTTAGCTGTAGAAGGCCAAACCATGTTATATGAATATGTGGGGTTGGTACATTTGCAGTGTCAATGACACAGCTTTAACAACTTTATGGTCTTTTTTCAGGTGGTGATGAAGAATGGAGGAACAGGTTCTCAGAGAGGGAGGCATGGACAATCAAGAAAAGCAAAACAGGTTCAGTATTTGGACCACACCTCTCTAAAATGAAAACCCCATAAGAATTTACATAAATACAAACATGCCATTACAGATAAATGTGTTTCAACATTGTCTTTATTTGGTGTCCTAAACTTCTGGACTCAGTCTCTGATAATTTGTGTGCAGTGAGGTTGAGCAATAGGCACTCTGATCGGCTCCGGCGAAGCAAGATTGGCCCTGATGTTGCACAAGTTACAGAAGTACATAATTATAGGTTTGCAGCACTCCGATACCTCCAGCAGCTCTAATGTCTATATACATTTATGGTTGTTGCACAAATTGCTCTCTCCTTCCAAACGTTGTTGCTCTCCTTCCAAACCTTATTCTTATCCGATGAATAGGTTGACAAACTGTTGGTTGGCCCAGATTTGACATGGGTCAATCTGCATATAAAATATAAGTCTCTTAATATATATACCTATAATAGATTAGTGAATTTCTAGTTATATCCTTACTTTCAAACAATTTTATGTACCACCCTCGTAGTGTAAGTATTGGTTTCATTAGTGTTTTCCTATCTTGTGGGCAACAGGATTTTTGTAGCTACTTGGAATGTGGCTGGAAAAGCTCCACCAAGTCATATGAATCTTGAAGATTGGTTTCACACTTCACCTCCTGCTGACATTTATGTTCTTGGGTCAGTCCTATATATTCAATCAAAATTTACCATCTCTTGTATGTCATATTTGTGTTAACCAGATACAAACACAAGGCTATTTAATCCCACATTTGTCTCTCAGGTTTCAAGAAATTGTCCCCCTGAATGCTGGTAATGTTCTTGGTACAGAAGACGACGGTCCAGCCAGAAAATGGTTAGCTCTTATTAGGAAGAATCTAAACAGTGGATGCCATCGTAGGTCCTTCCGGTCTTTGAGCTGCAGGATGAGAATGGACCGTGACATGCCAACGCAACAACCTCAACTTGAAAGGAGGTTCAGTGTGTGTGATCGGGTTGTGTATGGTCACAGGCCAAGTGATTGGGGATCGTCGGATGAAGAAAATGGACTCGAGGACTCGCCAACGTGCAACAATGGGTCTATATCCATGGAAGATAGAGATCAGCAGTCAAGGTATTGTCTGGTTGCTAGTAAGCAAATGGTTGGAATATTTTTGACAGTTTGGGTGAAGAATGATCTTAGAGATGATGTGAAAAACATGAAAGTGTCCTGTGTGGGCAGAGGATTGATGGGTTATCTTGGAAACAAGGTGCATTGTACCTTTTTTATTCTTATTGATATTGTTGGGATGATGATTTTGGAAGAGTTGTTGATCTTATTTTCTTGGGTTTTGCAGGGATCAATCTCTATTAGCATGTCTTTGCACCAAACAAGTTTTTGCTTTGTTTGTAGTCATTTGACCTCAGGACAGAAGGAAGGTGATGAGGTACGGAGAAACTCGGATGTCATGGAGATCCTCAGGAAGACGAGGTTTCCTCGGGTACATGGCCCGGGAGATGAGAACTCCCCACAAACAATTCTAGAGCATGAGTAAGATTCGTGTTTATTTGAGCTTTGTTAGCGTTTGGATTGGAATGTGTTAAGGAATCTCACACAGAAAGAATGTGAAATTAATCGTCATTTGATGTACTAGTGGAGCCATTCACCTAATAAGCTGGAGTCAAGTTTAAATAGTAGCAGAGCTCGATCTGTTTCGATCTAGTGACCCATTTGTCTTGACTACTCCCTTCGTGGTCCACATGCAGGATTGTTATCTTGTAATTCTTATCGAGTATGCATGTGAAGGAGCTTAGTGACCCGTAACCCGTAACCCGTTTTCTCTTTTCCAAATCATCCCATCTTTGAAGAGGATTAGGTATCTCACATCGAAAGAATGTGAGTCTTTCCCAAGTTGTCCCTTCTTTGAGAGGATTAAGGAATCTCACATCACAAGAATGTGAGTCTTTTCCAAGTCGTCTCTTCTTTGAGAGACATTAAGGTCATCGAAAGAATGTTAAGTCTGTCGTCACTGGTAGTTTTAACATAACAGGAATGAGATAGTAATAGAAACAATATGGTTGTTTTTCTATCTTCTTGATGTCTTTAAACGAAAACGTCTTGTTTTCATATGTTTCGAGATCTTAACTTGTTTATGTTTTTGCAGTCGGATTATTTGGTTGGGAGATTTAAATTATAGGATCGCCCTCCCCTACCGATCCACAAAGGCTCTTGTTGAGATGCGCAACTGGAGGGCTCTGCTAGAGAATGATCAGGTGTGTTACTTTCCTATAAGCAAATGATCCTAAAACCTAGCCAACCTTGTGGTTCTCATTGCAGTTCATTCAAGTATTCGATATTCAAATCATCGTAATAACAACCGATCAATCTTCATATTTTCAGCTTCAGATAGAGCAGAGACGGGGGCATGTCTTTGAGGGGTGGAGTGAAGGGAACATATATTTCCCTCCAACGTACAAGTATTCGAATAATTCAGACAGATACACTGGGGAGGATCAGCATCCTAGGAAAAAGCGAAGAACTCCCGCATGGTACGCTCTCTCAGTAATACTATTGATAATTCATATATAACTAACGTCTTAAAAAGAAAACAATACACTTATTCTGAGACAAAATGCAAATAACTCGGTCACAAGAATTGTACTTTGAAATGAGAATCTCGTTCTCATTTTCTTAATCTTGCACACCATCGAAGTGTTATTTGACTACGTAAAGCGATACTGAGAACAAATATTTATCGATTTGTATCCTTATGTGAAGGTGTGATCGCATTTTGTGGTACGGAAATGGCCTGCATCAACTATCTTACGTTCGAGGAGAGTCGAGGTTCTCGGATCATAGACCAGTTCACGGCATATTTGCAGCTGAGATAGAGTCTGCAAATCGTTTTCGTTTCAAGAAAAGCTTGAGCTGTTCGGGTTCCAGGATTGAGGTTGAAGAGTTGCTGCAACACGCACATGGATACACCAAACTCAACTTCTTTTGAACCCAAATGGCTTTCTCTGTTGATCCTCAAACCCGAAATAAGGTATATAACAGAACACGAGAACTGCGTTATAGATATTATTTACTGATTACTATTCAGTAACGATGTTCGAAAACATATAGCTGCACTTTTCGATTTTCATAACATTTACAAGTCCATATTTCAGGCAGAGACTATCGCAAAGAGTGCATAAAAATTGCGATCAAATGCATTCTCTTGCCCTTAACACGAAGGTTAGTAGTTTGCTGTTCTAAAATAATTGTCTATTTTTATCGTATTTAATAACAAAACTCGCTTTCATGTCCTTCGCTTGTCAAGACAGGTAATGAAATTGTAAATTTTGTCGAAATTACTAATTCTCCGATTGCCATCTCCACATTCAACTCCTCAAACCTCGTATTATTCAGGTAATCGAATCCGATATCTTGCTGGAAAAACTGTTATTTTGGTCTCTAAATTATTAGGATCAGACCATTTTGTTATCTGAGCTAGATTAACGTTAAAATGGTCTCTTAATTATATAAAAAGCGACTAAACCAATCTTTGACTTTAAGTATCGTTACATTTTTCGTTACCGAATTTGTCAAAAATAAAATTCCAATACCATGAAAACGATGCTTATTTATATCGTGTTCTTGCAGGATTCACCTAAACAAACTCCAAGTGGGTCACTGGTTTGAGTTTTAGAAAAATCTTTTCCATTGGTTTATTGTTCATCATTCATTTTTGTATAGAAAAATGTTGAATTTTCTCTGTTTTATAGAAGTTAATGAAGATGTAGTTTATAGAAAAGGTGATGGATTAATATTTGTATCGCGTGAATGAGACGTTTATTAATGATGTTTAGATCAGAACTCGTGTTCTTATCTTTATCGCAATAATGTGGATCGAGTTTGAGTCTAAATTGATAGCTCTAGAATGGCGGTAAAGGTGTCAATTCAATTTTTTTTTCGAATTTCGGTTAAAAACAAACCCAACTCAAAAGTAACACAAGCTAAGCCATGGGTCGGTTCTGGGCTGTTTGTGCAAAATGTGCAGGTTTGCCTGATCCAACCCAAACCAGCCCGTTCTCAAGTAACATCTTACCTGAACTCAAAATTAACCATATCCATTTTTTGTAAACCAAACCCTTGAAATTTTATGTCGGGTTACGAATACCTGCAGGTTCGGGTTCAAATTTCCGACTCTGGTTAAGGCATGAGGTGGGTAAAATCCGTAGTGTGCATGGGCGGGAGCGAGAATTGCAAAACCACTCCAATACCATTCCTAACAATGCCACCATAATAAGGTTTAGGTCATTAGGAACAATATCAACCCACAAAATTGCCTATCATGAACATATAAAATCTCCCACACCTCAAAACCATCTCCCGATATAGATTGGATCCTCCAATGATTAGCAAAAAGAGATGGTTACAGTTTCCGACGAGAACAGAAGAATGAAGCCACAAAATATGAAGTTGAAAGGCTAAACTTTAATGATAGTAAGCATATATAACAAAATGCACAGCACAAGTATTTGTTTAAAATGCATACTTATGAAAAACATGAATTAACCCTTGCACCCGCGTTTTAGCGACATCTTTGATTAATATGCTTAGAAGTCGAGTGACACTGACCCAGATGCTATTTTAGAGGTTAGGCATGCCCTTCCCGGATTTGGGGTCATATGTCACCTCCAACACGTCCTCCATTGGAGTATCTTTAGGACCGGCTGCAAAACAAAACAGATTTGATCAATAAAAGTGCATCACATATATAATAGATAATTTACTCAACATTATGAGATTGCCTTAACTGAATTACATAAGTTGCAGGATCTAGAATGTCGTTATGGACTATACATCATAGAACATCTAAGATGCTTACGAGTGAGAGTGCAAATAATAGTGAAATGGAAATCACCAACAAGATTTATACTAACAATGGAGCTTTTGATTACCGATCTGAACTTTAATTTGCATCAGGTATAGTGTTAGGATTTTCATATTATGGTAGCACTAGCCAAAAAATTAAGTTCGCGCAACGGTGACGGAGTGAGATTTCATGAACCAGAGTATGTAGGAGACTAAGCATCACAATTTCAGATTCTGTTTGTTAGATAGAGGTGGCAATTTGGATATGAATCAGAGGAAATACAAAATCCAATGCAACTTAAAACCAATCCGATCCAACCAATTTTCATGTCGGTTGGGATTTATCCTATAACATTGCGGGTCGAGTTGGCTTGGCCAAATCCCCACATTTTACACTAAGATCCAAGACCCAAATGGATTCCCGAACAAATCCGATCCAAAATTGGAATTCATTGTCACCCCAATTGTCAGATAGAGGATTACATGTCTAATTTGTTAGGGGGAAAAGAGAACAAATATCTAATAAATTTCATAACATGCCTATATAAATGCTACGTGCCTCACTTGAAAATCTTCCAATAAACAAATGCATTGACATTTATATTTACGAAAAAAAGGAGCAATAAAGTTTTCATTAAGTACCAACTGTAGGTCTCGGCGGGCTCCTTGTCTTTAAAATCTCAGGATAAGGGATGACAGAGCCAGATGCATTTGGACCTTTAGACACCCTCACTTTGGTACCATCTTCTAGAAATTTCTTCACAACCCTACAAGGCTTCCTGCACAACTAAATGCTAACAATCATTTCTCTGAATATGTATGTCAACAAAGAAACATCAATAATTATATCTAATAAAACTAGGGCATAAGCTCACCCTGTGATTGGATCAAGAAGTTGAACATTTGAGACATGAAGTGGGGCTTCAATCGAAAAGATCCCACCTTCATGCCCTTGTCCTTGCTTGATGTGTTTCTTTACCTGAAAAAATGAATACATGGAATATGTAAGGGGAGGACAATGTTGTGTAATGTACAAGTTCGTCACCATGCAACAACATAAGAGATAATATAGTTCATTCTTATTTTATAGGTTGAACAAAGAATTTCATAAATACCGGTGGTGCACAAATAAATTAAACAAATAGTGGTTCCTGGCCTTGTTGGTGGTAATTTACTGTAATGTAAATCACATCCTATATTCTAACTTCAATCTCAAGGGGTTTATGAATGCAAAGCAATTTTCTAAATGCCCGAAGTAATCAAGCACCAGAATCTATTATTTCTGCTTCCAATGAATAGGCACATGCAGACTCAGAACAAGAATCACAAAGATCTCAACAAATGACAATACTGAGGATGTTTTAGTTCCTAAGTAAGAATATACAATATTAAGTGCTTGTCGTGATTTACAAACATGAACTGACCACACACACAAAACCAGGAGGACAAAATGTCAAATAAAGGAAGGCTGAGAGTGTCTCTCACCAGATTTTTGCCTTCAACAATAACCCGATTTTGAGAGCGGATGACACGCTTAATGACACCAGTTTCACCTTTATCTTTACCCATGGTTATCATCACCTGAAACAATTTCGAAGCAAAATTTGAAATTTATGCATCAATAAACTTCAAAAGTCAAATACAGAAATGAGACCTAAAAGAGAACTATTCTCATCCTCACTTTATCTCCTCTGAGCACTTTCCAGTGCTTAAAGAGCTTCTCAGCAGCCTTCCAACCCATTATAAACTGCAGCAGAGAGAAAGCTTTTCTAAGGCCTTATTTTCTGCACACCTAAAAGCTAAATAATTCTCATGTCACCATATAGATCATGTTCAATAAAAACCCATAACCAAAACACAAAACTAATAACAAAACTTAAGTACTCTTAAATTTCATAATACAAGACAGCGAGACACTCAAGGCCAGCCACTCAAACCCAAAATCAACCAAATTGAAACCCAGCTGCTATATTTCAACAACATGATCAAATAAAATCATTACAATATAACCCAAATTGAGTCATAAATTTTCAAATATAACAACAAATTAACAAATGAAAATATTACAAACTAGCTAAATTTTCAGATCTCATAACAAAGTAACTCAAATGTTCAAATCTGATTTGAACCCTAATTTTTTCAAAAAAAAAAAAAAAATCCTAAATAAGCTAATTCAAAAACATTTTCTTTGCCACTAACCAAGATGAAGCAGCCACCGTGAGAGAGAGAGAGAGAGAGATTGAATGGAGGATGATGGTGGCCGATGCAGTGGCAGAGGATGCCGGAGACGTCGGCGCGAATTTGATGCTGTGCGGAGCTCATAGGGTTTAACAGAGATCAAATTGGCTTTTTTATGTGATTTTTTTTAGCTTAGGTTAGTTTATCACTAAAAAACGAATTTATTCACAAAATCAATAAAGAAATTGAACATTTCCCCAACTCAATGGACACAGAATCATCGCAAACACATTCATGTTCAGGTAAATAATCGATAAATGAATGTTTTGGAACGTAGAATTATATTCAGTGACGATGAATTTGAAATCAGTTTTTTTTAGAGAAAAAATCGAACTTTAAATTCATAGACGAAGACGATGAATAGCTGTAGATTACCTGAGAATGTGCACAGTGAATTGCAGATCCGCAGCGAGCTGAATCCAATAACTGTTTCTCAGTCTTTAGGGCTTTTCTCTGGTTTTAGCTTTTTTTAGGGTTTTTGATTTTTTGGAAGCTATAAAATTAACAAAACCAGATGGGCCGTAATGGGCCCAATCCCACCTTGAAGACCCAAACCTGACTCATATCTGGTTCGGGTTGAAAAGATCTAACCAAAACCCGACGCGAAGGGAGTGTGGGGTTCACGTGCGTTTGCTAAACCCGATCTTCAAGCTATCAAGAAACTCTAATCTCATATCTGACCTGAAAATGGACTAGTTCATTTTATGTCACCCAAACCCACAACTTTTCGAGTCAAGTTTCAGTTGCCCACGTGTTTGAGCCCAAATTATCGGGCCCATTGTGTGTGAAATGGAGATTCGATAAGGCGAGTTTTACCTATAGCCTCTTTTCCTCCGACGTGATCCAAACTGACGATCTCTGTGCAAGAGTATGTGTTTACACCGTAAGGAAGAGTAGACAAATCGAATTTCAAGTAAAGGTGGTTAGTTCATGTTTGCAGGTTGTGTTGAAAGATTTGTGTTTTGTTTATCGGGTTATCACGAATATGACCCAACTATTGACCAAGTTGGGTTATAGGACATGAACACGACTCAATTGTGAGCGCATTGACACGAGGCTTTGATTAAATACTTATGTCCAGATTTACACGACCGGATTTAACACATTTAAATAAATGGATTATGTTTGACCTAACACGACCTAATATAGCTGACTCATTGGATTTATATGGGCGACCTAATATAGCTGACTCATTGGATTTATATGGGCCATTTTTCACGCATTAAATTATGAAAATTTATCTGAAATGTCATGAGGTGGAGAGTCAATCGAATTCAACACGAATACGATTAAACAAAATCCAATTCAATTCAAACTTGTACGTGTCATATCGTGTCGAGTATTATTAACATATTCAGCAAGTGCGTATTGCAAAGTACAATTGATTATCGAATGTTTAAAATTACAAACTCCTTTTGCTGTTAGATTAATTCTTCTCATGAAGCCTCAAGGTCAACAAATCGTCTGCAACAACAAAACAATATTGTAATTAACTACTAGATATATATTACTCCATCCGTCCCCCAAAATGAGTGTCTTGTTTGTCTAAAATAAAAACAAGACACTCATTTTGGGACAAAAAATTTAGACAAACAGGACACTCATTTTGGGATTGAGGAAGTATTTTTTATAAAAATTAATACCGAAACCCAACCCGAGATTATTACAACTATAGTTAATCCTTTCAGATCGGATTTGGGATAGACTTTTTCAACCCAAACCAAAACACAAATAGCCAACTTTATACAATATGCTTATTTTGAGACGGAAATAGATGTTTCAGGTCGGATCAGGTCAGGAAAACCACACACATCTCACGTAAAACCGAAACTCGGTCCACAAACCCATCCCCTTTCAAACCGGGTTTGAGTTTGATACAACATGCTTATTTTGAGACAAAAATAATTGTTTCAGGTCGGATCAGGTCACGAAAACCGCATATATCAGACGTAAGAACGAAATTCGGTCACAAACCCATCCCCTTTAAAACCAGGTTTGGGTTAGACCATTATACCATTAGACCTTTCCAACCCAAACCCAAACCCTAAAAACCCGATCAACTCTACAATACTTATTTTGAGACGGAGATAATGTTTTGAACCATTTTACGAAGAAACGTAACTAGACTCACCGGCGACCACCTTACCGGTGCAGTCCTCGTCGCACTTCATTTCGCAATGGGAGTAATGGTGGCCGTCTTGGTTGCATTTCTTCATGCAAGGATTAAAACAAGACTTGTATTCTTCTTTCTCCTTTTTGGTCTCAGCCTCAGCTTTCTGGAAATGTAACGTTGCACCAACAACAATGCACATTACAAATACAGCACCAACAACCTTGTCCATGGCCATTTATTTTTCTTCAATTTTATTTGCTAATTATGTGTTTATTGATCTCTTACATGAAATTATTGGACTGGGATTTGGAAAGAAAAAATAATAATTACTATTTTTGGGTCAATAGAAATAGCATAATTTTTGGTGATTGTAGGGCTGGTATTTGGCTCTTTGCTAAAATTAATGTGTGAAGGCAAATTTGGGTTGAGTTTGGGTTGGTCGGGTTAGGTTTGGGTTGGAAAGGCCTAAACCGGCCCTAGTCAACCTGAAATATGGTCCGGTTTGTTGTTGGAGCCGGGTCCTCCATTGACACTTGCACAAATGACCACGAGAAAGTGTTGACTTTGAGTCACATCCGACGATCAAGTTAGATGGTTGAAGACAAAGTAAATGTCATTTGTCGCCTAAATAGTGTCACGTCGCACTGACTTAATTACTTGACATCAACCAACAGAACGACATCATGATGAATAGCCAGCCACAACATCACATTCGACCAATCATGTGACGACACATAACTTCTTTCACATCTTTTCCCTCACTGTGTTCTTTCTTATTTCTTCCTCTCATTAACTTGGTGGAATCTACTTTGACCGAGTAGAAATAGTAATTATTCTCATGTCCGGTATGAAAATCTGGTCATATTTTTTAAGATCTTTCAGGACCTGATACCTCACAATAGAGATTTAAGTGTAGTAACCGTTTGACCCACAAGACGTTGGCAATTTGAATATTTTTTTGAATCGTGTTATCATTTAATTGAACACTTTACGTTTATATTGTCAATATTGAGTATGAAATTCTTTATCTATCGTTTACAATTACGCGAAACTCAAAAAAATAAAAATTTACGATTACGCAAAGATTTCTAGACCAACCAAATAAATAACTAATGACAGCATATTCATGCTACCAAAGTCTCAATAAAAATAATAATACAATATAACAATTACAAAACTAGTTAAATTGTGTCTGAAAATAATTACAAAACTAGTTAAATTGTGTCTGAAAATAATAAAATGCTCAAATCATCCTTTGATTTCGAATGCACCAACCAAAATTTGGATAATTCTTGCAACGCCATTTACTCGATCACAGTCAAGTATACCAACATCGAACCCTCACACTTTTATTTGTTTTGGATAAGAGGCAACAATTTAGACCCGAACTTAGATCACACAAAATAAACCAACAATTTATGGGTAGGATCGAGATTTTGCATGTACAACATGAATTTGAACATGTCTGAAAACATGCAAACCGAACAGACCGCCCACTTAGATTGATTTCAAGTTAAAAACATTCGATCTGATTTAAAATTTGAATTGTCATCTCTACCATCAAAATATGGATGGATTGTGAAGAACAAGAAACAATAATGTATTAGTTTCATCAAATACAATTGGGGAGAAAATCAAAAACCCTAATCCCAATGAATTGAGAAAACTACACACAATATTATTGATAAATCACAATTCATGAATTGAGTGCTCTACATATAAATATTAAGTGTTGCTTCAATTTGAATTATTTCCTTTTCCTGCCTTGCTTCTCCTTCTGGTCCTTCTCTTTCTCCTTCTCCTTTTCCTCCTTTTTGCTTTCGGCCGCGTACGTTCTCACTTTATCTGTATAGAAATATAACAAAAAATATTACATATATAAAAAAGAAATAATCGAAGAATCAACGATGATTTAAAAAATATTTAGAAAATCAAACATAATACGTGTATAGTTAGAGAATCAGTGTTCAACTCCAATATTGTGGAGAAAAACAAATTTGAATAAAGAAAGAGTAGGAGGCTCCACTCGGATTTTGAGAAGTTTGTGCAAAGACATAAAATACGTTAGATCTTATATCTCTTGGAACATTCGAGGTGGAAAGTCGTTCTATATCTTCTAGGACATTTGGGTGAATTCAAGATTGGTTTAGAGGAACCTCGAGAGTGGCCTAAGCGAAAATTTCTAGGGTCGAAGAGCGGGTTGATGGGAACGAGAGGAGTTGGTTGGTTTGTTATAGTTGGGCACTGACTAATCACGATTCAAGTCAGGAAAAACCAAGCGCCCAAGGGACGATCCAAATTAGTAACCTATCATAACTTTATATTAAGATGAAACAATTCCTCTCAATTGATCTACAGGTTCTACATCCATCGATTTGGACCGAGCACCCAAAGGACAACTAAAAAAACTGCTGATTCGAGTAAACATTAATTGGATCCGATCAATTTTGGGTCAACGATGTTTTCAGAGAAATTGTGGATCGGTTAGACTCATACATTTTGCATGCAAATTTTGAACCTAAAAATTCCGACTTGAAACCTGAATTGCTAACTCTAACATGCTCGTTTCTTCAAGAAATGATAAAAGAACTTACCATTATCCTCCTTCTCGGAGCAATTTTCGTCGCACTTGATTTCACAATCCGTGTATTGCTTCCCATCCCGGTCGCATTTCTTCATGCATGGTTTCATGCACGCATCATAATCTCTCGCAAACTTTTTCCGAGCTTCCGGCGATGGCGCGTAATTCGGATCCGCCGCACAAGCTTGCAATGTTGCAGCTACAACAATGCACATGAGAAGCAATGTCACAAGCTTCTTTGCCATCTTTTATTTATTTTAAGAAACTAAATAAATATAATTTTTTTGTTATTTTATTTATTTATTTTGCAAGCTAGTTGGAGGAGGGAATTTATATAGGAATTGTTATTAGCCTTGTTTTGTGAGTCAAGTTTTCGCCGAAAAAACTCGCGGTTGTTATTACCATTTCAATCGCATTTGTAGCATCAAAATGTCAATTTGCGACAAAAATTGTTTGAACAAGTGATTTCCAAGATTTTCTCTCGAACGAGAGGAGTTGTGTAATTTGCGCATATCATTGAAATATGCGAATTGGTGTAACACGTCAAACGTAACGTTTAAGTGTTTGAACTAGCGATTTCTGCGGTATTCCCTTAATTACGAGAAGGTTATTACGGATTAATGTGTACTTGTGAATTTACCCTAATAGTTTTAAAATGTGAACTTGTATACGTCAAATTTAAAATCGAGTGTTTGATATTCTTTTAGAATCGTTGTTGACTTGTCAACTTACATAAACACTTATGAAACATTCTTGGATACTAAAAAGGAAGAAACCTAAGTCTACTCTAAATTGGCCATGCAAATATGCAACAATTATCAAAACATCGAAGACTTATTAGTAGCTTTCATACATTCATGTGTGAAATATATATACACACACATATGGTAATTGGTATTTTTTTTTTTCCGTCTAAATCATGAGGTTTCTGAGCGGGTTCGCAAACTCGCGGTTGACATTTTTAAGCCGTTTTGCAGCACTCATACTAATTTTCGTTCGAGAGTAAGTCACGGTTATAGCTCATCCTTCTTTCCATGAGTGGGTTGAAAGGGTATTGAACGCAGTCGCATTCCCGCTCATGTGTAGCCTACTACGCCATTACCCCAAGGGTATTGGTTGAATTTTTTTTTGTTTGGTTGGTTTTGTTTTGTTTATGGAAGTCAAGTCACAAGTGGTAGAAGGGGATTGACATATATAAGAGTTGGAAATTTGGGTTTTAGGATGAGTATGGGTTTTTTGAATTCAGGTTAGAAATGTCTAACCCGAACATGAGTTTAAATTAAAGTTGCGTTTGGGAACATGGATTTGATTTGAAATTCGTCATTTGAAATTTTGGATTTGAAATGTTGTATTTCAAATACAAATATAATTTTTGGAAAAACATAGAATTTCAAATGATAAGGTATATAAGCTGTCAT